>CM065593.1:112321926-112388075 GCA_033119425.1 Bufotes viridis | reverse complement strand
TATACTATTAGGTTCATTTCATGGGTTGTCTTGGTCATCTAGGTCATAAGATGATGATCTAAGTAGAATTCGCATTGCGATTAATATAACCTGTAATGCTCGCATAGCGAATTCAACTTAGAGCTGGGTTCCTAAATGGTTGGCAATAACTTACTAGAATATTACGATTATAATGAATTCACGAATATAGCACTATATTCACAATCTTCGTTATATTCCAGCAAGTAGCAAGTGCAACCAACCATTAGGAGCTCAGCTCAAAGTTTAATTCGCGATGCGAGTATATTTTCGCATCGCGAATTAAACTTTGAGTTGAGCTCTTAACGGTTGCATTGCTATAATTGACGAAGATTGAGGATATAGCGCTATATTCTCAATCATCTTCTAGCAACAACCATGAGGATTGGAACCCAGATCCAAGTTTAATTCGCGATGCGAACATATGCGCGCATTGAGAATTAACGTCAGAGTTGAGTTGATGGATTCCCATTTACAATGAAAACATGATTCCTTCATGCTTAACTTGCTTGTGGGCCAATGACTCATTGGCCCACAAGAAGGAAGCAGGGACAAGTCCTGTTTTCGCTTTTCAGATATTGGAAAATGACGAATATTCGAATTAGCGAATATATAGCATCATATTCTAAATATTCGCGAATTCTCGAAGTTGCGATATTCGCGATAAAAATTCGCAATTCGAATATTCGCGCTCAACACTATTAATGAGGCATTACAGATGATGTCTCCATATATTTCAGTTCTTCACTTTCCTTTTCTTCTCGTTTTGTTCCAGACTATCACATGCAGACTTATTTGCAGCCCCCTCTGCTATATACGAAGACACCAGTATAACTATAAGGCACATGGGGGACTATTACCAATTTTGCAAATCAGCCCCCAAATTTATACAGACCACTGTCATCCTACTGCTACTCCCAAATACTGTGCCCGCTGTGCTTCCCCATGCCCACAAACCCTATGCTGTCAGATATAAAAATGCCATACAGATAGCCCCCACCCATAGTAGTAGTGCTCCCAGACTACCCTAATTAGCAATAGTGCCCCCAATAGTGATAATATTCCACAAGAGTGCCACCATTAGTAACAATGCCCTCTATATTGTGCCCAGTAATAATTATGCCCCTACTCTAGTAATAATGCCACTAGTGGCCCAAATATTTATAATGCTCCTCTGCCACCCTTCTGTAGCGCCAATATATATATACCCCCTGTAGTGCTAATATATATATATATATATATATATATATATATATATTCAAACCATCTAGTTAAGACATCTCCACATGATGCCACCTCCATTCAAATTAATTACACCTGCACTAAACTCCCAACAGAACTAGTGGTGTTGGAGGCTGCAGTGTGTTTGAATAGTGGAGGTGATTTGCCTGGTCACATGATCCTCTATCAGCAGCCATTTTATGGACAGGACCTCTATGTGGCCGGCAGAAAAGGCTTTGTAAACAAGGAGGCATGCATTATAAAATATAGAAAATTGTACAAAATTTCAAAGTGTCATAAACTCATCTCACAAACAGATTTCACTGTTTTCACTGATTTGTTACTCTCCAGGTCCGTACGATTACAGAAATACCACATCTATTTTGCTTTTCTTATGTTTTAATACAAAAAAAAAATCTTTAAAAAAAAAACAATTTACACACACATATATATATATTCTGACTCCATAACTTTTCTATATTTATGTCTATGGAGCTGTTTGAGGGCTCACATTTTGCAGAATGACCTGTAGTTTTTATTGATACCATTTTGAAGTGTGTATAACTTTTTCATCACTTTTTTAAAAATTTTTGAGGATGGAACAAAAAAAGGACAGATTTTTTTTCCCATTACATCATTTGCCATGTAAGATAAATATTTTTATATTGTAATAGTACAGTGTTTTTAGACATGCTGATGCCTATGCTGTTTTTTTATTGTTTATATGTTAATATTTTAATTTTGGGGAAAGGGGGTGATTTCAGTTTTTAGAGTTTTTCAATATTTGAAAAATAAATTATATGTTTTTTTAGGCCCCCAAGGGGACCTTAACTTGCAGTTATTAGATTGTCATTTCTATTCAGTAAGATAATTAAATCCATTACTGAATTAAAAATGTGGTACATTCCAATGCAGTGTTGTCACTTGCAAGCCTGCATTGGAACATACCAGTAATAGGCCCGGTAACCTAGTATAGGCTCAGGCCTATTACTACTAAGTAACACCTTCCCTATCTCAGTGAGCCCAGGAGGTGAGGGCCTGAAGCCAAGTGAACCCAATAAAATATTGCAGTAATGGCCTACAGGTGAGCAGACAGTATAAAGCATGGTAGGTGAGGGCCTGAAGCCTAGAGAACCCTTAAAAAATTGCAGTGATGGGCTACAGGTGAGCATACCATATAAAGCATTGGAGGTGATGGCCTGAAGCCGAGCGAACCCTACAAAACATTGTAGTGAAGGTATATATATTCTGTAAGGAAGAGGGGGCGGGCGATGAGGCAGATGAGCAAACAAGATTCAAACATATACCCTTTATACTATACATAAAGTATATATATAAAGTATATATATTTATACTATACATAAAGTGTTGCCCTGCCTCTGTTGGAACTACTGTGTGTTCCATTTGTCTTCCTTCCTCGGTTGCCTAAGGAAGTACGGACTCTGCCAGCCGCCTTGTCAGATGGAAAATTTTGGAGCAATTTGTCAACAAGTGTCTTCTGGTATTGCACCGTTTTACTCGTCTTCTCCACCACAGGAATGAGAGATGAGAAGTTATCTTTGTAGCGGGGGTTGAAATAGGGTGAACACCCAGTAATTCGTGTTACCTAAAGTGCACAACACAAGGCTCACGGGAAAGACAGCCTAACATGAAGTCAGTCATGTGTGCCAGAGTATCAACGGGCAAGAAGTCGATGTCCTCCTCCTCTTCATGGCCCAATTCGCGCTGAGAAGACGAACTGGGGGAGGTCTTGCTATCACCCTGTGTCATCTCCTCCCCCATTACCTTGTCTTCCACATTCAAAGCATCCTCCTTAATTGTGAGCAGCAATCGTTTGAGTAGACAAAACAGTAAAATGGTTATGCTGATAATAGCCTTATCGCCACAAACCATCTGTGAGGATTCATCAAAGTTTTTTAAAACCTCACATAGGTCTGAAATCAATGCCCACTCCTCGCTTGTGAATAGTGGCAGTTGACTGGAAAGGCGACGACCATGTTGCAGCTGGTATTCCACATCTGACCTCTGCTGCTCACAAAGCCTGGCCAACATGTGGAAAGTAGAGTTCCACCGCATACTCATGTCTAGTGTTGAGCGAACAGTTCGAGCATAGTTTTATTTTCAAATAAGTTCGGGTTCGGGTCCGTTGTTCGGCGATTTCTTCCCGCTTTCTGAAGGGCTGCACAGCAGCCAATCAGCTAGCGTTTTACTTCTTGCCCTAAGAAGCCATCACAGCCATGCCTACTAATGGCATGACTGTGATTGGCCAAGTGCAGCATGTGACCCAGTCTCTATTTAAGCTGGAGTCATGTAGCGCCGCACGTCACACTGCTCTGATTAGTGTAGGGAGAGGACGCAGCTTCTGTGAGGGCAAGATTAGGCAGGAAAAAGTCAGCAAAAACACCTAATGAAGTGATCGATCTACAGCTGTGAAACATTATACTTCTGCTAGTTTATTGGTCACTGGTTTTTATGCTGCACAGAAGGTTTTTCTCTCACTTTGATCGGCAGATATTTTGTGTCTTGTGGTGCACCAGCACAAGCTGCGACCAAGTCCATCAATCCATCAAAATAGGTATTTTTTTTGCTATATCCTACATCAGGGGCTTGGCTGTGCTTATTGTCACCCCTAGAAGGTCAGAATAGAAATTTCTATATTTTATTAAGGGGTTAAATTCAATTGTCAAAATAGGAATCACCTAAATCTGGTGTTCCGGCTGTGGGTAGCCAAATGTAATATTGTCTGCTGTCTGGCAAAGGATAGATTTTTTTCTGTGGTGAAATTCAATTGCCAAAATATCAATTCCCTAAATCTGGTGTCCCAGCAGTGGCTGGCAAAGTTTCATAGTGTCCAGCAAAGGATAGATAATTTTCTGGGGTGAAATTCAATTGCCAAAATAGCAATACCGTAAATCTGGTGTTCCAGCTGTGACTGAACAAGTTTCATAGTGTCTGTCATAGGATATATTATTTTCTGGGATGAAATACAGTTGCCAAAATAGCAATACCGTAAATCTGGTGTTCCTGCTGTGGCTGGACAAGTTTAATAGTGTCCGGCAAAGGATATATTTTTTTCTGGGGTGAAATTTAATTGCCAAAATAGCAATACCATAAATCAGTGGTATCAGCTGTGGCTGGCCAAGTTTAATAGTGTCCGTCACAGGATAGATTTTGTTCTGGGGTGAAATTTAATTGCCAAAATAGCAATACCCTGAATCTGGTGTTCCAGCTGTGACTGGACAATTTCTCTAGTGTCCGTCAAAGGATATATTATTTTCTGTGATGAAAGTCAGTAGCAAAAATAGAAATACAGTAAATCTGGTGTTCCAGCTGTTGCAGGCCTAGTTTAAATCTTTCCGTAAGAGGGTATATTTTTTTCTGGTGTGAAATTCAATTGCCAAAATAGCAATACATAAATCAGTGGTTTCAGCTGTGGCTGGCCAAGTTTAATAGTGTCCGTCACAGGAAAGATTTTGTTCTGGGGTAAAATTCAATTGCCAAAATAGCAATACCATAAATCAGTGGTTTCAACTGTGGCTGGCCAAGTTTACTAGTGTCCGTCACAGGATAAATATTGTTCTGGGGTAAAATTTAATTGGCAAAATAGCAATACCCTGAATCTGGTGTTCCAGCTGTGACTGGACAATTTCCCTATTGTCCGTCAAAGGATATATTATTTTGTGGGGTGAAAGTCAGTAGCAAAAATAGAAATACAGTAAATCTGGTGTTCCAGCTGTTGCAGGCCTAGATTAAATCTGTCCGTAAAAGGGTATATTTTTTTCTGGGATCAAATTCAATTGCCAAAATAGCAATACGATAAATCAGTGGTTTCAGCTGTGGCTGGCCAAGTTTAATAGTGTCAGTCACAGGAAAGATTTTGTTCTGGGGTGAAATTCAATTGCCAAAATAGCAATACCATAAATCAGTGGTTTCAGCTGTGGCTGGCCAAGTTTAATAGTGTCAGTCACAGGATAGATTTTGTTCTAGGATGAAATTCAATTTCCAAAATAGCAATACCATAAATCAGTGGTTTCAGCTGTGGCTGGCCAAGTTTAATAGTGTCTGTCAAAGGATAGATATTGTTCTGGGGTGAATTTTAATTGCCAAAATAGCAATTTCCTGAATCTGTTGTTCCAGCTGTTGCAGGCCTAGTTTAAATCTGTCCGTAAAAGTGTATAAATTTTTTCCTGGTGTGAAATTCAATTGCCAAAATAGCAATACCTTAAATCTGGTGTCCCAGCAGTGGCTGGACAAGTTTAATAGTGTCCAGCAAAGGATATATTTTTTTCTGGGGTGACATTCAATTGCCAAAATAGCAATACCATAAATCTGGTGTCCCAGCAGTGGTTGGCAAAATTTAATAGTTAAACCTGCAATCAAATTACTTTAAGATATCGCGCGATATCTTAAAGTAATTTGATTGCAGGTTTAACTACATTTGTCCGTATATATACACGGTATACTGGGATATCGCTGCTATCAAATAGCAAAGACAGCGCCTGTGTACCAATAATATAATAGCATTCAAAGTTTAATAGTGTCCGTCAAAGGATAGATTTTGTTCTGGCGTGAAATTCACTTACCAATATAGCAATACCCTGAATCTGGTGTTCCAGCTGTTGCAGGCCAATTGTTAATCTGTCCGTAAAAGGGTAAATTACACTCAGCGTGCATCTCCATGTATATTTCTTTGCGTTAAAGGGTATATTACAAAAAGTGTTACATTACAATTGCTGAAAGCATAATCCTGTAAATCTGCACGCACTATTGTGCATCTCATAGTCTATATCTGTCCATAAATGGGTATATTACACTCAAGGTGTATATACAAGTGCTGAGAGGGTCATCCTCAATAAGTTCACACGATGCCGTGCATCTCCCAATGTATTTCTGTCCGTTAAAGGGTATATTACACAAAGTGTTAAAATACAATTGCTGAAGGCATATTCCTACATATTTTTTCACACTCTACTTTGCATCTCCAAGTGTAAATCTGTCCATAAAAGGATACTGTTCATCCAGGGCCTAAATACTAGGCCTACAATTGATATTCCCCTAAATCGGTGGTTAATGCTGTGCCTGGATTAGTGTAATACGGTACATAAATAAATAGGCAGATAGTGTTAGGTGCCTGTAAAAAAAGGCCTGAATTTGAAATCAATACATTGGGCCAAATATTTTTTTTCTTATTGTGGTGCTTGGTGAAACGCAACAATGAGTAAAACATCTAGTAAGGGACGCTGACGCCGTCGTGGTAGTGTCAGTGGACCCTCTGGTGCTGGGAGAGGACGTGGCCATTCTGCCAGAGCCACACGTCCTAGTGAACAAACTACCTCAGGTTCCAGTACCCGCCAGAATTTACGGTGATATTTGGTGGGGCCCAATGCTGTTCTAAGTATGTTAAGGCCTGAGCAGGGACAGGCGCTAGTCAATTGGATGGCCGACAGTGGATCCAGCACGTTCACAACATTATCTCCCACGCAATCTTCTGCAGAAAGCGCCCAGATGGCGCCCGAAAACCAAGCCCATCAGTCTGTCACATCACCCCCATGCATATCAAGGAAACTGTCTGAGCCTCAAGTTATGCAGCAGTCTCTTTTGCTGTTTGAAGAGTCTGCTGGCAGGGTTTCCCATGGGCATCCACCTAGCCCTTCCCCAGCGGTGTAAGACATAGCATGCACTGATGCACAACCACTCATGTTTCCTGATGATAAGGACATGGGAATACCACCTCATCAGAGTCAGCAAGTCTCTGATGATGACTAAACACAGGTGCCAACCGCCGCGTCTTACTGCAGTCTGCAGACTGAACAGGAAGAAGTCAGGGAGGAAGACTGGGTAGAAGACGATGCAGAGGACGATGAGGTCATAGACCCCACATGGAATGAAGGTCGTGCCGCTGACTTTCATAGTTCAGAGGAAGAGGCAGAGGTGAGACCGAGCCAACAGCAAAGCAAAAGAGGGAGCAGAGGGCAAAAGCAGAACAGCCGCTGCCAAGAGAGTTTGCCCGCTACTGGCCAGCGCCACCAGGGACCCAGCACACCAAAGGCAGCTTCAAGGAGTTCCCTGGCATGGCACTTCTACAAGACCTGAGTGGTTTTCACGCTGTGCCATCAGAGCCTGAAGCGAGGCATTAACGTTCTGAACCTTAGCACAACCAGCATTACCAGGCATCTACATGCAATGCATGAACTGCAGTGGAGTAAACACCTTAAAAACAAGGAACTCACTCAGGCTCCCCCTGCTCCCCCTTCTGCTGCAACCTCGGCCTCTTCCTCCACCTCGGGAGGAATGTTGGCACCTGCCACCCACCAAACAGAGGATGTGCCGCCGACACCACCACCTGCGTCACCAAGCATCTCCACTATGTCACATGGCAGCGTTCAGCTATCCATCTCACAAACCTTCGAGAGAAAGCGTAAATTCCCACCCAGCCACCCTCGAGCCCTGGGCCTGAATGCCAGCATTTCTAAACTACTGGCCTTTAAATGCTGTCATTCAGGCTGGTGGACACAGACAGCTTCAAACAGCTGATGGCCATGGCTGTCCCACAGTATGTTGTTCCCAGCAGCCACTACTTCTCCAAGAGAGCCGTGCCTTCCCTGCACAAACAAGTATCCGATAAAATCAAGTGTGCTCTGCGCAACGCCATCTGTGGCAAGGTCCACCTAACCACAGATACGTGGACCAGTAAGCCCGGCCAGGGACGCTATATCTCCTTAACTGCACACTGGGTAAATGTAGTGGCGGCTGGGCCCCAGGTGGAGAGTTTCTTCCGCCGCCAAGGATCGTAGGGCATCATTCTTTGCCTCCTGTAGCCTCCTCCTCCTACTCGGCTTCCTCCTCCTCTGCTTCCACCAGCTCATCCAGTCAGCCACACACCTTCACCACCAACTTCTGCACAGCCCGGGGTAAACGTTAGCAGGCCATTCTAAAACTCATATGTTTGGGGGACAGGCCCCACACCGTGCAGGAGTTGTGGCGAGGTATTGAACAACAGACAGACGAGTGGTTTCTGCCTGGTGGTGTGCGATAATGGGCGAAATTTCGTCGCACATCCCTTGCCTGGCGCATGTGCTGAATTTGGTGGTGCAGAAGTTTATTCACAACTACCTCGACATGTCAGAGCTGCTGCATAAAGTGCGGGCCGTCTGTGCACGCTTCCGGCGTTCACATCCTGCCGCTACTCGCCTGTCTGCGCTACCGCCTCATATGCGACTTGCCCACCAGGTGGAACTCCATCTTGCACATGCTGGAGAGGCTGTGCAAGCAGCAGCAGGCCATAGTGGAGTTTCAGCTGCAGCACGCACGTGTCAGTTGCACTGTGGAACAGCACCACTTCACCACCAATGATTGGGCCTCCATGCGAGACCTGTGTGTCCTGTTGCATTTTTCGAGTACTCCACCAACATGGCCAGTGGCGATGACACTGTTATCAGCGTTACAATACCACTTCTATGTCTCCTTGAGAAAATCCTTAGGGCAATGATGGAAGAGGAGGTTACCCAGGAGGAGGAGGAGGATGAGGGCTGATTTTTAGCACAGGCCAGTCTGTTAGAAGTGGCTCAGAGGGAGGAATTTTGCAACAGCAGAGGCCAGGTACAAATGTGGCCAGCCAGGGCCCACTACTGGAGGACGAGGAGGATGGGGAGGAGGAGGAGGATGAGGATGAAGCAGGTTCACAGCCGGTGGCACCCGACACAGCTCAGGCCCATCACTGGTGCGTGGCTGGAGAGATATGGAGGACGATGACGATACGCCTCCCACAGAGGACAGCTTGTCCTTACCTCTGGGGAGCCTGGTACTCATGACCGACTACATGCTGCAGTGCCTGCGCAACAACAGCAGAGTTGCCCACATTTTAACGTGTGCAGACTACTGGGTTGCCACCCTGCTGGATCCCCGGTACAAAGACAATGTTCCCACCTTACTTCCTGCACTGGAGCGTGATAGGAAGATGTGCGAGTACAAGCGCACGCTGGTAGACCCGCTCCTGAGAGCATTCCCAAATGTCACAGGGGAAGAGGTGGAAGCCCAAGGGGAAGGAAGAGGAGGAGCAAGAGGTCGCCAACGCAGCTGTGTCACGGCCAGCTTCTCTGAGGGCAGGGTTAGCATGGCAGAAATGTGGAAAAGTTTTGTCTCCACGCCACAGCTAACTGCACCACCACCTGATACGGAACGTGTTAGCAGGAGGCAGCATTTCTCTAACATGGTTGAACAGTACGTCTGCACACCCCTCCACATACTGATTGATGGTTCGGCCCCATTCAACTTCTGGGTCTCCAAATTGTCCACATGGCCAGAGTTAGCATTTTATGCCTTGGGGGTGCTGGCTTGCTCGGCGGCCAGCGTTTTGTCTGAACATGTATTCAGCACGGCAGGGGGCGTCATTACTGACAAACGTAGCCGCCTGTCCACAACCAACGTGGACAAGCTGACGTTCATAAAAATGAACCAGGTATGGATCCCACAGAACCTGTCCCTCCTTTGTGCAGAATATACATTTATAACTGCCTCCCCCTCAACCATGTATTCTTGTACTCCGGGGCACTTCTTTATTTAATCCTCATTTTTTTAACTTTACCATGATATTGCAGTGCAACCCAAAGTTGAATGAACTTCTCCACAATCTGGGCGCCAGGTCCTAAATAACTGAAAGTGGCCTGTTACAATGGTGGGTGACATAAAGCCTGAACCTCTTCCATGGGACCTCTCTCCTCTGTCTGGGTTCCGTGGGCTAAATATCTGGAAGTGGCCTTCTCCAGTGGTGGGTGATATGATGCCTTATTCCTTGCTGTGGGACCTCTCTCCTGTCTGGGTGCTGGGGCATAAATAACTGAAAGTGGCCTTCTCCAGTGGTGGGTGATATGACGCATGATTCCTTGCTGTGGGACCTCTCTCCTCTGTCTGGGTGCTGGGGCCTAAATAAATGAAAGTGACCTTCTCCAGTGGTGGGTGATATGACACATGATTCCTTGCTGTGGGACCTCTCTCCTCTGTCTGGGTGCTGGGGCCTAAATAACTCAAAGTGACCTTCTCCAGTGGTGGGTGATATGACGCCTTATTCCTTGCTGTGGGACCTCTCTCCTCTCTCTGGGTGCTGGGGCCTAAATAACTGAAAGTGGCCTTCTCCAGTGGTGGGTGATATAATGCCTTATTCCTTGCTGTGGGACCTCTCTCCTCTTTCTGGGTGCTGGGGCCTAAATAACTGAAAGTGGCCTTCTCCAGTGGTGGGTGATATGACGCCTGATTCTCTGCTGTGGGACCTCTCTCCTCTGTCTGGGTGCTGAGACCTAAATAACTCAAAGTGGCCTTCTCCATGGGGGGATATGATGCCTTAATCCTTGCTGTGGGACCTCTCTCCTCTGTCTGGGTGCTGGGGCCGAAATAACAGAAAGTTACCTTCTCCATTGGTGGGTGACTTGAAGCCTTATTCTCTGCTATGGGACCCCTCTCCAATTAAGATTGGTAAATTTTTATTTATTTTATTTTAATTCATTTCCCTATCCACATTTGTTTGCAGGGCATTTACCTACATTTTGCTGTCTTTTGCAGCCCTCTAGCCCTTTCCTGGACTATTTTACAGCCTTTTTAGTGCCCAAAAGTTCGGGTCCCCTTTGACTTCAATGGGGTTTGGGTTCGGGATGAAGTTCGGGTCGAGTTCGGATCCAGAACCCAAACATTTTTGGGAAGTTCGGCCGAACTTCTCGAACCCGAATATCCAGGTGTTCTCTCAACTCTACTCTTGTTCTATCCATTCACACTTTGTCACAGTCACTACCTCTGGCTGTGACCTTCTGTTCATGCTCGTACCGCAGCTCCTCGCTGAAGTTCCGTTGCTGTGTGTTGTATGTGGTTCTGTATGGGTTAATTCCCCTGTGTGCCTACTATTAGGAGTTAATTCTCTCTGTCTGCTCCATGGGTGTGGCCTCTCTCTCGCACTCATGGAAACTGTATATTAGGCCTCATGCACACGACCCTCGTTTGATTCCGTGTCTGTTGAGACGTTTTTCATGCTTTTCTGCGGACCCATTGGTTTTCAATGGGTCCGTGGCAAACTCGTCAAATGCACCGTTTGTCCTCCGCATCCGTGGTCCGTGATTACTGTCTGTCAAAATAATATAACCTGTCCTATTCTCGTCAGCGAAAAACGGTTCACGGACCCATTGAAGTCAATGGGACCATGAAAAAATGCGGAGGCACATCCGACTGTCATCTGCGTCTGCGTCTTTGACCTGCATATATATTCCATTATCCTGGGTGGAGATATTAAAATTACACTTTTTATTTCCTTTCTTTTTGTCTGGCGGACCACGGAAACACAACGGAACCAAAAACGGACACGGATCACGGAACAACAGAACCCCATTTTGCGGACCGCTAAATACAACTGTCGTGTACATGAGGCCTTAGGCTGATGTTCCCTCAGTTCTAGGTCAGCTCTCCTGGTGTGTGTTTGTCCTGTCCTTCTCCTGGTTTGTAGTCTGTCTCCCATGCTGCTGACCCATGGGATCCATGTCTGTCTGTGTTCTGTGGGTTCGCCTACTTGTTCATTGACGTCCTTATTCCTGTGTTTCTGCTATTAGTTCTGACAGTTATGTTTGAGTCACCTTGTGTTTATTATTATGTCTTTATGCCTCTACCCTGATTAGTCTTGCCTGTCTTGTTTTTATGTCTGTCTTCCCCTGGAAGGGGGTCTGTCGTTCCTCTGAGGGGTAATTTTCTCCACTCATGGCAATGCCCTCGAAGCAGCCCCCGTGCTGCTGGTGCAGCGGGCTTGGCCCGTGAAGCAATTCTCATGTTGCTGGTTGCCATGAGCTATGTATTTAGTATTTTGTTATACTTTGCCTCTCCTCTTATGCCTTGTTCACTGCCTGGTTTATGTTTAGATTCATTGTTTGTATTTGCCTGTCTATATTATGTTTGCCTATGTACCATCGGTACCTTCTGGTACCTTCTGTCCATTCGTTCCTGTTGTCACTGTCTAGTTCACGCTCTGGAGTGGACCTTGGCAACTTCCTGCTGCAAAGCCTAACCTTACCATCTGTGGCTCTAGTGAATACCAGGAGTTGCTTAGTCACGCCCCTCTGGAGTATTACTAGACAGTGGCGCAGTGGGGGTTTTCTCCCACTGTGCTGACGGTACATAGAGCTCATGGTTTACCTGTGCATCCTTGGCTTTTGTTTGTGCAATAAACTCTTGTGTGTCTGTACCTGATTTCCGTATGTTTATTGCTTGACGACACAGAGGTCCTTCGCGGGACGTCCAACTTGTGAAACACAGACATTATACTTTTGAGTACTGCTCCAATTTTTAACATCCTACATAATCCCCCTCATTTATTAATTTTGCTCTCACCACCTATGATATATTATGTGCACTAGCTACAATACTGATGTTCATATTACTATATTCATAGTTACTATTCCATCCTTACCGCCATGTTCATGTACATTCTTACTTCTACTCTCATTCTACATTTCATTCAATTTATTTTCTCCTCCTTTTTCTCACTGCACACTGTTTGCCTTTCTGTATCTCCTATTCTGTTTCTAGTCCTATCTGTTCTTCTTTTCCTTTTCTCCGCTGGCCAGTAAGCTTCTCCACAGTTGCGTTCCATGGTCAGATCCCTTCTGGCCCGTGGAATGCAACTTCCGTTACCAATGCGTTCCACCTGCTGACTCATTTCCGGTATGTGAAACGCATGAGCTCTCACATGCACCCAGCTCCGCCCCCAACTTCGGTGCCATCCGCAGCGGGGCTTCTTAAGTGAAAACCAGGAGTTGCTGCACACACACCCAGAACCGCTGGTGCTACAGTGCACCATATCCTTTGGTTTGCGCCTCTGTTCTTCCTGGAAATCCTGACTGGTAGGTCCAACGGCACGGGGGCAGGGGGTCTTCTTATTATATCCATACGAAGATTTATATCCGTATACCATATTTTATTGCTAACTATATGCTATGTGGACATGGAAATATAATTAAGTATAATACCCATAAGTTTGCTGATATTTGACCATATTTACTCATTAGACTACGCATGGCCTTATTAAGTTAAGTGCTTACATCAGGACTTTACCCATGTTTCTATCACCCTTAGTAATAATGGGTTTTATCACATGTAATCTAACCATGTCCACACTATTTGGACAAGAGAAAGAGTTTATCCTTAACTCATTTTCATCAATGGAGTGATATTATTGGAATTCGCATGAATGGACTTTAAGAACAAGGACTACTTTACCATACCGCGACACAGGACATTTGTGTGGATGGGTCCCTTTAAACTTAGCCAGCTAAAGCTGAAACACCAGATTTAGGGGACTGGTATTTTGGCAATTGAATTTAACCCCAGAAAAAAATCTATCCTTTGACGTACAGTATTAAACTTAGCCAGCCACAGCTGGAACACCAGATTTAGGGGATTAGTATTTTGGCAATTGAATTTCACCCCAGAAAAAAATCGATCCTTTGACGTACAGTATTACAATTAGCGAGCCAAAGCTGGAACACCAGATTTAGGGGATTGCTATTTTGGCAATTGAATTTCACCCCAGAAACAAATCTATCCTTTTACGGACAGTACTAAACGTAGCCAGCCACAGCTGGAACACCAAATTTAGGGGAACGGTATTTTGGCAATTGACTTTCATCCCAGAAAAAAACTTATCCTCTGACAGACAGTATTAAACTTAGCGAGCCACAGCTGGATTAAAAGATTTAGGGGATTGGTATTTTGGCTATTGAATTGCACCCCAGAAAAAAATCTATCCTTTGACGGACAGTGTTAAACTTAGCCAGCCACAGCTGGAATACCAGATTTAGGGGATTGGTATTTTGGCAATTGAATTTCACCCCAGAAAAAAATCTATCCTTTGACGTACAGTATTAAACTTAGCGAGCCACAGCTGGAACACCAGATTTAGGGGATTGATATTTTGGCAATTGAATTGCACCCCAGAAAAAAATCTATCCTTTGACATACAGTAATAAACTTAGCCAGCCACAGCTGGAACACCAGATTTAGGGGATTGGTATTTTGGCAATTGAATTTTACCCCAGAAAAAATCTATCCTTTGAGGGACAGTATTAAACTTAGCCAGTCACCGCTGGAACACCAGATTTAAAAGATTGGTATTTTAGCAATTGAATTTCACCCCAGATAAAAATTGATCCTTTGACGTACAGTACTAAACTTAGCCAGCCACAGCTGGAACACCAGATTTAGGGGATTTGTATTTTGGCAATTGAATTTCACCCCAGAAAAAAAAAAATCTATCCTTTGACGGACAGTATTAAACTTAGCCAGCCAAAGCTGGAACACCAGATTTAGGGGATTTGTATTTTGGCAATTGAATTTCACCCACGAAAAAAATCGATCCTTTGACGGACAGTATTAAACATAGCCAGCCACAGCTGGAACACCAGATTTAGGAGATATGTATTTTGCCAATTGAATTTCACCCCAGAAAAAAATCTATCATTTTACGTACAGTATTAAACTTAGCGAGCCACAGCTGGAACACCTGATTTAGGGGATTGGTATTTTGGCAATTGAATTTCACCCCAGAAAAAATCTATCCTTTGACGTACAGTATTAAATTTAGCCAGCCACAGCTGGAACACCAGATTTAGGGAACTGGTATTTTGGCAATTGAATTTCACCCCAGAAAAAAATCTATCCTTTGACGTACAGTATTAAACTTAGCCAGCCACAGCTGGAACACCAGATTTAGGGGATTGGTATTTTGGTAATTGAATTTCACCCCAGCATAAAATCTATCCTTTGACGTACAGTATTAAACTTAGCCAGCCACAGCTGGAACACCAGATTTAGGGGATTGGTATTTTGATAATTGAATTTCACCCCAGAAA
Organism: Bufotes viridis; assembly: GCA_033119425.1. Lineage (NCBI taxonomy): Eukaryota > Metazoa > Chordata > Amphibia > Anura > Bufonidae > Bufotes > Bufotes viridis. The sequence continues at coordinate 112,372,959 of CM065593.1, read as the reverse complement.
ATAATCGATCCTTTGACGGACAGTACTAAACTTAGCCAGCCACAGCTGGACCACCAGATTTAGGGGATCGGTATTTTGGCAATTAAATTTCATCCCAGAAAAAAATCTATCCTCTGACAGACAGTATTAAACTTAGCCAGCCACAGCTGGAACACCAGATTTAGGGGATTGTTACTTTGGCAATTGAATTTCACCCCTCAATAAAATATAGCAATTTCTATCCTGTGTTTCAAGGTGTGACAGTAAGCATACCCATGATGTAGGATATTGCAAAAAAAATAGCCTACTATTGAACCCAAAAATGTATGTTGAACTTGGTGGCAACTCAAAACATGTGCTGTTGCACCAAAAGATCACAAAATGGCCACCGATCACCCCAGAAAAAGGTGACAGAAAACAGCTCTGGATAGCCTAAAAATCAGTGAGCAATGAACTAACAGAAGTTGAATGATTCACAGATGTAGATCGATCCCTTCATTATGTGGTTTTGGTGAATCTTCCCTGCCTAATCTCGCCCCCACAGCAGCTGCATCCTATCCCTACACTAATCAGAGCAGAGTGACGGGCGGTGCTATGTGACTCCAGCTTAAATAGAGGCTGGGTCACTTGCTGCACTTGGCCAATCACAGCCATGCCATTAGTAGGCATGGCTGTTACGGCTTCTTAGGGCAAGAAGTAAAACGCTAGTTGATTGGCTTCTGTGCAGTCCTTCAAAAAGCAGGAAGAAATCGCCGAACAACGGACCCGAGCCCGAACTTTTTTGAAAATTTTTGTGTCCGGGTCCGAAACACCCCAAAATTCAGTACGAACCCGAACTATACAGTATGGGTTCGCTCAACTCTAGTGATTAATATGTTGTTGTATATATTTCAACCACATAATGCATGAAGAAATAAGAATATGGCCTCCTGACTTGAAAACCCAATCGGGAAGAACATGTCTTATTTATTCCTCCATTTTCTTTCATTCTAGCAGATAAGACGTCGACCATGGTATTATATTTTGTATGTTTATCACATGGACTCTGTCACATTGTATATTTTCTATTTCAATTGTAGTGCCTAATGAAGGCTTTTTAGCCGAAAACGTTTACACACGTACTGCCGCATGTCACTGCATAGATGAAAAATAAAAACACTCCGTACTCAAGGAAAATCTTTTGCTGTGATCTATTATTACTCGAAATTCTTAATGTGACCCTTTTTTTTTCCGGAAAATTTATTGTTGATTGTACACCTCCTTTTGCAGTGGTGAAATTTGTTATATAAAACGTTTTTTTTCCTTCAAATTCATGGGTGACTGTTGTGGGGAGTCGCTCTGGTAGATAGCGGTGCGGGTGCAGTACCGAGGCAAAACAAGGAGTCCAGAATGTGCCGTAAACAGTGTTTTATTCACACTTGCACAACATAAATGAAAAACAGTCTCTTGGTGACAGTTCACACATAACAGAAATCACGTGGCCAAACAAAACAGGCCAGCACAGGGTTCAGTCGCCTGGGAGGTTTAGGTGAGGGTTCACACCTAGCAGTCGGCCCAGCCGCAGGAGATTCCACCTTCAGGTTGCCAGGAAAAAACACCTCCTTGCTAAGCTCTTTCCTCCAGGTCAGAGAACTTCACAACAGTGTTAGCAGCTCCAGGACAATCACAGCCCCACACACAGCTGCTGGATGTGTTTTATACCCAGCCCAAAACCAGGACTGGGTCGTGGGGAGCAGCCACCCACCCTACACTTTAGCTGCTCCCGGTAAGAGCCGGCCCGGATCGGCTTTGCAGCCATGCTATTTAAAACTTTGTCAGTAGCACTAGCTGCTGCTGACATAAAAAAAAACGGCTCTTACCTCACCGAGGCTATGAACCTCGGTGACACATACCTGCCATCCACGACGGCACCCTGCACCTTACCACACTGTACACCTCCTTCTGCGGTATGACCACTTAATGGTGAAATTCTTAATGTGATATAGAGATTTGTTCGCTCCCGGTTGGTGGATGCTGTGCATAGGGTTCCCACCCCAGATGCAAGTAATAATAGATCACAGCAAAAGATTTTCCTTGAGTTCGGAATGCTTTTATTTTTCATCTTTGCAGTGACATGTGGCAGTACGTGTGTAAACAGACAGAAACAATTTACTTTATTTTACTAGCTTTCATCCCCCAGCAACCAAGAAATCCCTTCCTTTTTCACAACTTAAAAAGATAGAAACAATAGTAGAAGATCCCCAAATACGTAAGAGGGGGAGGACGAAATTAAACAGCGTTTCAGAGAAAGAGGACACTCTGCATACACAATACCAATAGAGATGTCCCAAACTATTCGCCGGCGAACAGTTCCCGGCGAATGCGATGTTCGATTTGCCCCCTATACTTTATCATTGAGCAAACTTTGACCCTGTACCTCACAGTCAGCAGACACATTCCGGCCAATCAGCATACCCTCCCTCCCAGACCCTCCCACCTCCTATCAAAATGCAAGAACAGCATCCATCTTAGATTCATTCTGAAGCTGCAGTGTTAGTTAGAGCAGGGAGAGTGCTGCTGCTGAATTAATAGGGAAAGCGTTAGCTAGGCCAGTGTTCTGTGTCCACTCCAGTCCTCAAAAACTAATTGGCCTCTTTCACGAGCGTGTCCGGATTAGGCCCCATCCACACGTCCGTGCCGCAACACACCATGCCGGCACTCTCCATAGAGATGCCTATTCTTGTCCGCAGGCTGCGGACAAAAATAGGACATGCTCTATCCTTTGCGGAACCTGGAAGTTCGGGGACGCCGCTCCGCAAATGCGGAAGCGGAGAGCATATAGTGTGCTTTCCGCATCACGTCCGGCCCCATTCACAATGAATGGGTCTGCATTCATTCCGCAGAATTGCGTAATGGATGTGGACAAAAATTGTGGATGTGTGAATGGGGCCTTAGGTCTGGATGTGTTGTGGATGCGTTCAGTTAAAACTGTGCAATTTCACAGGCAAAGCCATTCAGTTTTGCGTTCAGTTGTTCAGTTTTTTCCGCGCGGATGCAATGCGTTTTGATACGTTTTTCACACGCGTGATAAAAAACTGAAGGTTTACTGTACTGTGTGCACACCATTTATATAGGGTGGCACAGTACCTTGAAGATAAAAAAAGTCATTTAATTTTTACCCTTTAATATAATTGCAGTTGCCTGCCAGTGTGTGTCAGGCCCACAGACTGTACTGTGCCCACTGCCAGTGCCCACCACTCATATCGGGTGGCACAGTACCTTGCAGATAAAAAAGTCGTTTCGTTTTTACCCTTTAATATAATTGCAGTTGCCTGCCAGTGTGTGTCAGTCCCACAGACTGTACTATGCCCACTGCCCACCAATTATATAGGGTGTCACAGTACATTGCACGGCGCACACGCAGTCACCTAAAATTCAAACGAAGCGGACCGAGCATGGGTCTTTTTCTATCTACCAATCTATTCGATACATGTCCCCTGATAGGGGACATAACAGGGATTAAACTGATAGGAATAGTACTACTTAACACACCACTCATATAGGGTGGCACAGTACATTGCACGGCGCACTCGCAGTGCCCCAAATTGGAAGGAAGAGGACCGACTAACCATCTCCCTTTTCCGAAAATCTATTCCATATACCGATCCCTGATAGGGGAAAAAACAGAGATTAAACTGGTAAGAACAGATTTTTTTAATAAAAAAAAAGAGGACAGCCTCTGCAGAGCTGGGTATTTTTTGGCCACGTTACTGAACGCTCATGCACAATGGCTGTAGGTTCATGCGTCCTTTTGCAGAGGTGACAAACCTGGTCAGTCAAACCCAAGGCAACATCATCGACCTCATCCCATGTGCTATTTTTTTCTGGAGCAAGCCCTGAGAAGAGTGCTGGATCAGGCCGTAGATGAGCATGAAGAGGAAGAGTTGAGGTCACCATCACCACCAGAAGCAGCCTTGTCGTCATCGATTGCTGAACCTGCGGCAACGCAGAGAGAGGAGTCTGAAGAAGAGGTGTCAGAAGAGGAAGGTGGATTTTAGGAGGTGGAAGACCAAACACTGCAGGCGTCCCAGGTGGCTTGTTGTCACCTTTCGGGGACCATTGGTGTTGTACGTGGCTGGGTGGAAGAAGAGACCTTCAATGACGTCAGTGAGGACAAGGAACGGGACATGGCTAGCTTGGTATCCAACCTTGTGCAAATGGGGAGTTTGCGGTTGCAAACGGGGAGTTTGGTCTGTCACTGTGAAACGGGCGTAACCCTTACACTACCTGATCGATACAACATCAAACCTGATCGTATAAACACACTGGATGTTTTAAAGCACGTTATTCCAAACAATTTAGGAATGTTAGGTGATTTATGCCCTTTCTGGATTAAAACCCGACTCTGCGTCAACTGCGTAATTTCCCATGGGAGTTTTGCCATGGATCCCCCTCTGCCATGCCACAGTCCAAGTGTTAGTCCCCTTGAAACAACTTTTCCATCACTATTGTGGTAAGAAAGAGTCCCTGTGGGTTTTAACATTCACCTGCCTATTGTAGTCTATGGAGGTTCGCCCGGTTCGCCCATTCACGAACATTTGCGGAAGCTTGCGTTTGCCGTTCGCGACCGGAAAATTTTATGTTCGCGGCATCTCTAATTACCAACTACCCTACGTAAAAAAACTAAACCTAACACATCCAAAAGGATCTGCCTTTCCTGATGCTCCTGCTCCCGCTACCTCCAGACTCTGTCATTATGCCTCTAAGTTGCCGTCTCCTGATACTGCTGCTGCCGCCACCTCCACACTCTGTCATTGTGTCACTCGTGGCCTTCTCCTGATGCTGCCAACTCCAGACTTTGTTATTGTGCCACTTGGTGGCCTTCTCCTGATGCTGCTGCTGCCGCCACCTCTACACTTTGCAGCATTAGAGAAGGACACAGAGTGGCACAATGACAGAGTCTGGAGTTTGCAGCATCAGGAGAAGGCCACCGAGTGGCACAATGACAAATTCCAGACTCTGTCATTGTGCCACTCGGTGGCCTTCTCCTGATACTGCTAACTCCAGACTCTGTCATTTTGCCACTCGATGGACTCCTTATACTGCTGCCACCTCCACACTGTCATTGTGCCACTCGGTGGCCTCCTCATACTTCTGCCAACTCCAGACTTTGTCACTGTGCCACTCGGTGGCCTCCTCATACTGCTGCCAACTGAAGACTCTGTCATTGTGGCACTCAGTGGCCTTCTTATACTGCTGCCACCTTCAGACTCTGTCATTGTGCCACTCGGTGGCCTCCTCATACTGCTTCCACCTCCAGAACCTTTTATTGGGCCACTCTGTGGTCTCCTCATACTGCTTCCACCTCACCACTATGTCATAGGTCCACATTGTGGACTTCTCATGCTCTTCCCATCCTCCCCACTTCATGACTGGTCCACTATTTTGGCTTTCGGCCTGGCTGACATCATCATTTAATTGACCTTTCTTCTGATCTGTCAGAAGGAAGGAAAAATGAGCCGCACAATGGATCCTGTCTGTGTAGCAGCTTTTAGGCCTGTATGGTCCCTTCAGAATTGGCTTATGATTTGGTAGCCAAAAGCAGGTGTGGATAGAAAACAAAGAAGACATGCAAATATTCCATTCACCCATCAGCTCTGTTTTAGATTTACTCCTGTGTTTTTTTTTTTTTTGTTGGCATTACACTGATGGATTATTGACCAAATGCTGACCAAGTGAAAGTAGATGCTCCACAGACACGATCTGTTTTTTGTGGGTTATTGTTCTAACGGATCAGAGGAAGGGCAAACGAATCAGTGACGTCAACACAAACTTACTGCTGACACCCTCTCCACTCTGTCAGGGGAGCTCTACTTGTATAAGTGTTTAATTTACAGGGTTCTGTAGACATCTATGTGGAATCAGCTGATGAGGGTTTAAAAGGACTGTGCTTCTTCTTGACGCTAACATCTACCTGTTGATATTTCAGTTATTTGGTCAGTTTTGGCCCCGTGACTGCCCGAATAAGTGAAGTATGCAGTGATTCTAAGCATAATCCCTGTCTTCTGCATGTCATACTGACTCACAGTATTATTTTATTACCACAGCATACTCCTTATGCGTGTTACTGCAAGGCGCGGTGTTCTACACCCCTATAATGGCTCTCTGCAGCCTGGAAATAGCATTTTTTTTTAACTTGAAATAAATTAGAATAAATTCGGATCGAAGTGAATCTTTTCGAAAAATTTGGCGAACCAGCCAAATCGAATTTTTTAGAAATTAGCTCATCTCTAAATGAAAACATGAATAAATGTAAACTGCATTACTGCTATACTTACTATATGAAAATCAGAAGCTCTTTACACATATTTTTGATCAAGAATATGTTGGGCTCATCTACTAGTGACAAGGAGGCTTCTAGAGATGAGCATAGTCATAGTCATCATCGGGAGAAGAGAGTGGCAGTTTGCCTGTTAGCCAGCGAAGGAGCCAGCAAGTCGCTAGCATGGCCGGGAGTCAGCAAGGGGGCAGCAGTGGGAGGTCGGGACCCAAACATGCCCGGGGTAGACTATCCACTTGGCAGGAGCCTACCTGCCCGGGAAGTAGTGGTTCACGGAGGCAGTGGTGGTAGCAGTCAGTCAGTGAGTAGTGTTGGGGATAAAATCACCTACTCTGTGGTGTGGCAGTTTTTTGTTAAGCCACCGGAGGAGGTGAACATGGCCATATGTAGAATCTGTGGGCAGAAGGTGAAGCGTGGGCAGGGTCCCAATGTTGGCACCACGGCCCTGCGTCAACATATGCAGCGTCATCATAAAGTGGCCTGGGAGAACCATGTCTCCGATCTGGTGGTCCAGCCTGCTGCAGAAACCGCACGCACCTGGTTTCAGGCAGTCAAGGCTCAACCACCTCAGCCGAAAGGAGCTGTTTGTCCTTCCAATCATCTGCAGGTACAAAACACAGAAGACATGCAAATATTCTGTTCACGTGTCATTTCTGTTTTGGATCCGTTCCTGTTTTTTATGGCATTAGCAATACTGATGGATTACTGACCAAATGCTGACGGAGTGAAGGCAGATGCTCCACAGACAGGATCTGTTTTTTGGGGGTTATTGCTCTGTCGGATCAGAGGAAGGGCAAAATAATCAGTGACATCAACAAAAACTTACTGCTGACACCCTCTCCACTCTGTCGTGGGGAAGCTCTGCTTGTATAAGCATTTGCCAAGCGCCCGACTGTATAGGGAGGGTGCTCAGGGACTGATGGTCCCCCCTCCCCTTCTTCCCCCTTAGGACGTTTGGGGAGTCTGACCCCGTCGTGGTAATGGTGAAAAAGGTTGCAGATTAGGGCCCCATCCCTGTTCCGGTCACTTCCTCTTGCCAGTGGAAGCAAACTGGCCCTCCCCCCCTTGCTTTGCGGTTATTCTTTGGAGGCGGGTTGAGGTACAAGGTTATGATCAGTTATGGATACTTGGTTATTCAGTTTTTTTTTTTTATTATTCTTAAGATCCTTGCCCGCTGGGAGCCCAGTGGTTGGCATACCACTCCGATGATTACGGTTTATTATCTGGTCGAGTTTATGAAGTCAAAGATGGCAGCATTTGAGCACAGCGGAGATATGGTGGTAGCAGATGACGTACTTGCCCGCTGGGAGTCCAGCGGTTGGCATACCGCTCCAATAAATATGGTTTAACTTGCCCTCTGCGAGTCCAGGGGTTGGCATACTGCTCCGATATTACTATTTATTAAGGTTTGACGCTTTAATAATTAAGCTGTGGCCGATCACCACCCAGCAATAAAGTGACACAGTTGTCTGTGTTTTTTGTTATGGGATCAAGGTTGGGTAAAGGGGCCAAGGGTGAGTTAAAGGTGGTACCCCCCTCACCCCCCCAATCTAATATAACAAGTAACAGGTTCTGTAGACATCTATGTGGAATGAGCTGATGATGGTGTAAAAGGAGTGCGCTTCTTCTTGCCGCTAACATCAACCTGTAAGGCTGAGTTCAGACTTGAGTTATTTGGTCAGTTTTGGCCCCGTGACTGACCTAGTAAGTGAAGTGTGCAGTGATTCTAAGAGCGACACCTGTCATCTGCATGTCATAAGGACTCACAGTATTATTTCATTACCAAAGCAGACTCCCTATTCGTGTTACTGCAAGGCACAGTGTTCTACCCCACTATAAAGGCTCTCTGAAGCCAGGAAATAGCCATTTTTAACGAAATGTGCCGCAAATAAATTCGGACTGAACCAAATTTTTCCGAAAAAAATCGGCAAACCGGTGAATCGAATTTTTTAAAAATTCGCTCTTCTCTAGTGGCTTCTATTAGATAAGACCTACACAACCTGCCTCTCTTGTGCTTTTGGCCTAAAAATTTCTAAGCTATCTAGAATCCTGCTGTGGGATACTCTGATTGAATTCAGATTAGAAGAAGATCGCAGCACTCCAACGTCTTGTAGTAAAAAGACTTCTTTATTCCACCTCAGAAAGGAAGAAAAATATGTTATTTTTACTACAAGACGTTGGAGTGCTGCGATCTTCTTCTAATCTTAATACGCTGGGGGTTCCTAGGTCGGGTCTGACATCGCGCTGCACCGCCACTAAAAGGACTTTTGGTCTAATGACCTTTTATGGTGCTGTCTCAACCCACTCTGTTTATTACTCTGATTGAAAGCACTAGGTAGATGGGCAGGAGTGCATTTTCTAAATAGGGGAAACCGCACCCCCAAATATATGCAAAAGAAACCTTAGACCAGCAACTCCAAACTATGTATACAGTTTACATTTATTCATGTTTTCAGTGTTTGCATGTGTCTTTGTTTGCATGTGTCTTTGTTCAAGAAGTGTGCTGCTGATTGTAGTCCTTCTTTCTTTTTGCATTGCACCCATGCTTGCATGCACCTGAATTTCCCTTATACATAGTTTGTAACTTTCTTTTGCATTGTAGGGAACTGATGGGCTTGTAAATTGAAGTGTATGGTGCACTGGTTCAGGAATCTTCAACTTAACTTGAGGTCCTCTTGTCATGGCCGTAAATGTTGGCACCCTTAAACTTTTTCAAGAAAATAAAGTATTTCTCACAGAAAAGTATTAAACATGTCTGAGGATTACCAACGGATTTTGGGTCGCACTGTAGAGCCCAGTGTCAGAAAGCTGGGTTTGCGTCCGAGATCTTGGGTCTCCCAGCAGAACAATGACCCCAAACAAACCTCAAAAAGCACCCAGAAATAGATGGCAACAAAGCGCTGGAGAGTTCTGAAGTGGCCAGCAATGAGTCCAGATTTAAATCATTGAACACCTGTGAAGAGATCTTAAAATTGCTGTTGGGAAAAGGTGCCCTTCCAATATGAGAAACCTGGAGCAGTTTGCTAAGGAAGAGTGGTCCAAAATTCTGGGTGAGAAGTGTAAGAAGATTATTGATGGTTTTTTCCAAAGGGTGTGCAACCAAATATCAAGTGAAGGGTGCCAATCATTTTGTCCAGCCCATTTTTGGAGTTTGGTGTGACATTATGTCCAATTTGCTTTTTTTCCTCCTTTTTTGGTTTTGTTCCAATACACACAAAGGGAATAAACATGTGTATAGCAAAACATGTGTTACTGTAATACTTTTCTGTGAGAAATACTTCATTTTCTTGAAAAATTTCAGGGGTGCCAACATTTACGGCCATGACTGTATGTCCTAAATGCCCCAAATAAGCTATGCACATAAATGGTTAAATGGGTTGCATGATATTTGATTTTCTTCTCAGAGACAATTCTATTCTTATCCATGAGTTGAGTCTAGCATTACAATGGAGCCCTTTACACACTAGGTGCAGCCCATCAACAAGAAGGGCACTGTTTATGAAAGTAAAACAGACATGTTTATGACATCATAAAACCCTTTGAAAGCATAGGTTCAGTCTAATTAAGATTTCTAGCTTCAAATTTACAATGTTAGTTGCTTCTTACACTTCCTGCCAACTGACACTTTTTTACTTTACAATAAATTTTGATTGACAGTTTGGAATCTATTGCTAAGGAAAAAAGAATAGCAACTGAGAAACTTCAAATGTTACTTATAAAGTTGCTGAATTTATATTTTGATTAAAAATAACAACATTGCCAGTACTCTATAGCAGCTGGTCATGCTCTTGTGCAGAGGTACCTCAGTTGATCAACTTGACTTTTATTGACCAAAACATTAGTATGAGCTGTTTAACCTCTTAGTGACCACCCATATGCCCTTTTATGGCAGACACTAAGTGGCTTTAGGCTAGGCTGCTGCCTTTTTACAGGGGCATAGTCTAAGTAATTCACAGGTGTCCCATCCAGTGGAAAGTCGGGGAACAGTTTTCATATGAGAGCAGGGCTCCTGCTCCAACTGCTCATACGAGTTATTTAACCCTTTAGATGTTGCGGTCAATAGTGAATGTTGCAACTAGGTGGTTTAGAAAGAGGGAGCTCCCTCTGTCTCCTATCTAAACAGTATGAATGAGATTGCGGGCTGCAAATATCTTCACCTGGCAGCCTGTAGTGTATGCCTAGCAGGCTGCATTTCTCTGGAGCAGCCTGCTGGGAGTGTCAGTATAGCAGTGACAGAATTATACTCTGTACAGCATAAGCAGGACAAAGTATTACCCTAAGTTCACACCTGAGCGTTTTACAGCGCGTTTGAACGCGCTGTAAAACGCCCGACGCATAAACAAGTACTTGAGCTTTTTTTGGGGCGTTTGTCGCGCGTTTTGTGATTGACACCACAGTAGTCAATCACAAGAACGCGTGTACGAACGCGCGTTTCCGATTTGCAAAAACGCGCTGAAATACGCGTGACAAAAACGCGCGTAAAACACGCTTTTCAAGAACGCTCAGGTCTGAACCCAGGGTTATAGAAGCTTGTGGGACTACTAAATGGTTAAAACACACACATTGTTTCCCTTGAAAAAAAGCTTTTCGATGTAAAAAAAATTAAAAATCAAAATTCCCTCCACATATTTGGTATTACCACATTCGTAATGACCGACATTAAACAGTTATAAAAGTTATAATCACTGTAATTGGACTCACCCAGGGAATAAAATTTATGATATAAAAATTGAGTAACAATATTGCTTTTTTCCCATTCTCCTCAGAAAGAGTTAATAATAGTTAATCAGCAAGTCATGTGTACCCCAAAATGATGCCATTAACCTCTTACAGACGCAGGGCGGAACAAGGCACCTTGGCACAATGTCCAGGGGGTCCTGTGACCCCCCATGTCGGTGATCACAGCAAACAACAGGTTAATTCAGACCTGCGGTTTGCTGCGTTTCCAGGTTATTCGGGTCTCTGATGACCCGATAACCCAGAAAGGATGGTGATTAGTGGTGTGATAATACACCACCAATCACCATCCTGCAATCCTGAGAGGTGACGGTCACCCCATCTCTCAGGATTGGCTCTGATTAGATGAGAGGCGGCATGTGGGCAGAGCGGCTGCAAATTTGAATTGCTGACCCTGGTCTCCCGGCTGACAACCATCTGTGGAGCTGGGAGAGCAGGAACTGCCATTCCTACTGGACTTTGCAAATTTTTTTACTAAATTTACTTTAGGGACGGTTAGGGATATTTAGTTAGGGGTGTATAGGCAGTGATAGTGAGGGTCAGTTTAGGGAAAGTTGAAGTTTGAAGATTATTTTTCTTTTTTTTTGTTAGCACTCCATAGTGAACTCCATAGGTGTAAGCTTTTTTTCTTTTTTGCATGCGCTGGCCGTGGCCAGCACTCTTAGCATCCGGCCACCGTTAGCGTATCGCCCACCCCACCGCTGATCAGCTTTGTACCGCTGATCAGCGCATTTAAATCAGTTTTTTTTTTGTTTTTTTCAGTTAGTGTTTTATTTTTTAGTTAGGGAAAAGTACGCGAACACCCATGCCCCCACACACACGCACACCTAATAAATATTTCCACGCACGCACACACACACTCTCCTATGGCCCGCCAGACGTTCTCGGCCGAGGAGGCATACGCTCGGCTTGCCTCCAAGTCCGAGAGCCCCAGTGAGGACGAGGATGACCCCACGTTCCTTTTGTCATTCACGTCCTCCTCCTCATCAAGCGATGATGAGCTCCCAAGGCGGTGGTGACGCCACCAGGCAGATCGAGAGGTCCCCTATACTAGGGACCCTGTGGCCCACCCTAGTACGAGCATCTCTGGGGCTCGTACTAGTTTTCCGGCCCACCAGGTCAGTTCACTTGAGCCCCCTGCAGGTGAACTTGGCTGGTGTACCCCAGAGAACTTTGAGCCCGCGATTCCTGATTTTGTTGGTGAATCAGGAATCCAGATTTACACAGTGGGCTTCACTGAATACAACTTTTTAAGTTTTTTCATTGACCAACTGGTAAATCCAATGGTGAAGCACAAGAACCTGTATGCCCAACAGTTCGCTGCTCAACACCCAGGCTCTTTTTTGGCTAGGTACGGTGGCTGGATGCCGGTCAGTGCAGCCGAGATGAGGACGTTTTGGGGCCTCGTGCTGCACATGGCCCTAGTCAAGAAACCCAGTGTCAGGCAATATTGGAGTGGGAACGTCCTCTACCAGACCCCTTTCAAGGGCTCATTTTCCGCCAGTATGTTCCCTCTAAGAGGGCAAGGTATGGCGTGAAGCTGTACAAACTTTGTGAGAGTACCTCAGGGTACACTTACAAGTTTCGTATCTACAAGGAGTGAGATTCCTGTAGTGAACCCCCAGAATGTCCCCCCACTCTGGGTGTTAGCGGGAAAATTGTGTGGGACCTTATGCACCCACTGCTAGATAAGGGTTACCACCTTTACATGGATAACTTTTATACTAGTATCCCCTTGTTCCAGTCCCTCGCCACCAGATCCACGTCCGCTTGTGGGGCCGTGCAGAAAAATCAGCGCTGCCTCCCTACCCACCCGCTCCAGGTACCTATCCACAGGGGTGAGACCCGTGCCCTTACCAGTGGAAACCTGATGCTGGTCAGATATAAGGACAAGAGGGATGTCCTTGTACTGTCCACAATTCATGGTAACTGCATCAATCCTGTCCCTGTGCGAAGTGCTGCAGCAACCGTCCTCAAGCCAAATTGTATTGTCGACTACAATCGGTATATGGGAGGAGTTGATCTCTCTGATCAAGTCCTCAGGCCATATAATGCCATGCGCAAAACCCGGGCATGGTGCAAAAAAGTTGTGGTCTGCTTGGTACAGGTTGCCATGTACAATTCTTTTGTACTGTTTCAGAGCGCTGGCAACACAGGGAAATTCCTTCAGTTTTATGAGGCAGACCTCAAGACCCTGATCTTTTCTGACCAGGAAAGAGCAGGGGGATAAGGAAGGACATCACCACTCAGTGTAACATGTGCCCTAATAATCTGGGCCTTTGCATTGACGGTTGCTTCAGGGAGTACCACACTTTCATAGAATACTTAATTTATAATTCCCTTTCCCAATTTAACCACTGACTATCAAAAAAAAAAAAACTATGGTTCTCAGACTTGAGACACCAAACAAAAAAAATTTGATATTTAGTAAAACTAAAATAAATAAAAAAAGTAGATATATTAGGTATCGCCGCATCTGTAATCTCCTCTGTAAAAATACCCCATGACCTAATCCCCCAGACTAATACAGTCCAACATTTTTTTTTAAAACAGTGCCAAAACAGCTATTTCTGGCACTTTTTCATTTCACTGCGTCTTTTCTGGTAAAAGAGCAAGGGTTAACAGCCAAACAAAACTAAATATTTATTCCCCTGATACTGCAGTTTACAGAAACGCCACATTTGTGGTCGTAAACTGCTGTATCACTAAAAGGCAGGGCGCAAAAGGAAAGGACCGACTTGGTTTCTGGAAGGCCGATTTTGATAGTCCTCAAGGTGAAATAAGGCTGCGTCCTTAAAGGGAACCTGTCACCAGGAAATTCACTGATAAACTAGGCATGGTGCCTTGTAGGGCTCACTCTGCTGAATATAATTATACCTTTCACTTGGTGATCTGTTGCTTTATTGTGGAGAAAAAGTACTTTTAATTAATATGCTAATGAGCAGATTTGAGACTTTGTGATAGGCCCCTTTCACACGGGCGAGTTTTCCGCGCGGGTGCAATGCGTGAGGAGGACGCATTGCATCCGCACTGAATCCGGACCCATTCATTTCTATGGGGCTGTGCACATGAGCGGTGATTTTCACGCATCACTTCTGCGTTGCGTGAAAATCGCAGCATGTTCTATATTCTGCGTTTTTCACGCAAAGCAGGCCCCATAGAAGTGAATGGGGCTGCGGGAAAATCGCAAGCATCCGCAACCAAGTGCGGATGCGTTGCGATTTTCCCGCATTGTTGCTTAGCAACGGGACCCAATCTCTATTATTTCCCCTTATAACATGGTTATAAGGGAAATAATAGCATTCTTAATAAAGAATGCATTGTTAAATGAAGAGGAAGGGGTTAAAAATAATAAAAGTTAACTTACCTTAGCCACTTGATCGCGTAGTCGCGATCTGTCCTCTCTTTCCCTGCAGCATCTATGATCTAAAGGACCTGTGATGACGTCACATCACATGGCCCAATCACATGCTCCATCACTATGGTGATGGAGCATGTGATTGAGCCATGTGATGCTGTGACATCATCACAGGTCCTTTCCTACCAGCAAGCTAACGGAGAGGATGCCGGGCTTCGCGATCAAATGGACCAGGTAAGTTATTATTAGTTAATTATTTTTAACCCATTCAGTACCGGGTTCAACATTAGGAAGATGGCCAAGGGTATTATTTCACATTATAACTATGTTATAATGTGAAATAATACCAGCGGGACAATTTCTGACCCGAACATGCACTTCTGTGAAGAAGTGCAGGTTCGGGTCTGGGTACCAAAAGTGCTGATTTTTCTCCCGCGCGTGCAAAACGCATGACAGCGCTTTGCACTCGCAGGGAAAAATCGCGGCGATTCCCGCAACGCACCCGCACTGTTTGACGGAGTGCACCCGCAACGCCCGTCTGAAAGAGGCCATATTCATAGAAATAGTAGTGGGAAATTTGAACTTATTACCATAGTTTTGCACATTGTACCTAGGCAGCCTTCCAAGCCTAAATATTGCTTACTTTTAATTCCTTCAATGCCATCCCAGTATATATGTATTACACACCAGTACATATGAGAAAACAATGTTATATGTAGCAAAATATTTTGGAGTGATTTATTTTTTTATTTTTTTAATATATATTATCAAAGTAAGATTTTTACATATTTTTTCTGCTTTACATAATGTAAGAAATAAATAAAATATTAATAGTATAAAAGTATAAATATATTTATGAAAAAGTAACTTTGTTAGTTTTTATTATAAACTGGTTACAAAAAGTTGAACTTACAGTATCTTCTATGTCTGCTTTTTATGAGACACCATGCACTTTAACAAGCTTGGCTCTGATCCCACTTGCCAAGCATGAAATAGATTTGTACTTGCAAAGCTCCACAAGGAGTTTTATAGCTTTTGTAATATAGATCAATGAATTAAATTGTCCAGAACAAATAGGGTGAAAAGGGTGACACCAAATAAAAAAACAAAACACCAGCAGAAAATTAATTACTATTGTTAACATGATATTAATTATCTGGTTTGTGATGAATTAGATGTTAAATGAAATAGTATTTACCCTCCAAATGATAAAAGTGACCATTTAGGTTCTTGTCATACTTCATTTGAGTCAATCAATAGCAAATAGAACATGTGATTAAATTGTAATCACAATTACAATTTCAACCAACGCTGTTTGCTGCTTCTTTAGCAGACTAAAACAATTACTGTTTCTTAACATCTTTATTTGGAACCTAGGTAAAAAAAAAAGGCATACAATAAATGAAACTTCTAATAGGAAAACAAGGAATAAGGTCTCATCCACACGTTGCCCGACCGTGGCTCATATTGTGGCCTGCAAACAGCGGGTCTGCAATATGCAGGCACCGGCCATGTGCTCCCCGCATCACAGATGCGGACCCATTTACTTGAATCGTTCTGCAATCCGGAGCTACAGTGTGGAACAGAGGCATTGAACCCTACGGAAGCACTACGGAGTGTCTCTGTCCATGCCTCCGCACTGCAAAAAAATAGAACTTGTTCTATTTTTTTTTACGAGGTGGAAGAGCGGAGGGTGCCTGGTCCATTGGAAAAGGTTAGAAAGTGACATAAACTCCACCGAAATGGATCGGGAAAAGCATGGGGATGATGTCTGGATGCATCTTGGACTCCCAGGTCGCTGCTGGGAACCATGTTGTCCGAGTTGTATGACACTTTTACAGACTGACAAAAATACGCACAACCCCCCAAAAAAAAAAAAAAAATTTCACAGGAAAAATTGTTAGGAAACATTCTTTCCTGTATATTCAATCTAATATATAAAGCTGAGTGTATGTGTGTATGTCCTCTAAAAGAATCCGCATTTACAATCACGAAATTTGGCACACAGGTACAAACGGTGTCCAGGAAGGTTTTAGACCAGGTCTCACCTCTCTGGGACGTACCATTCCTGAGATATTCCCAAAAAATGCATTAGCCAATAGAAGCCTGGTCACATGACCCTTATCAGCCAATAGAAGCTCTCTGGCAGTTCATCTCCACACACAGTTTTACTCCAGGTAACCATAACAACCCAGCCATGTTTTTTAACTGCTCTAGATGAGCTTTAAAGGAAATCTGTCACCAGGATATTCGCTATTGAAGTAAAGCCATGGCCTAATAGCACTTAGTATCTTATTTCCTGAGGTTTCCATAACAACTCTGTGGATGACACTGTTAAGGGAGCAGAGTGCTGCAGAGGTCACAGTTCAGGGGGCAGATAGGGTGGTCATTCAAGTCACCCTTAAAACGCTGACCCCAGGTCCCGCTAAACCACTCCCCTGATCTGGTTAGGCCACGCCCCATTACACTCCTCAGGGAGGTGCGAGGGATAGTGACTTTCTCCCTGCAGCTCACATTCAGACAGCACAGTACTCAGCCAAATGGGATTGAAAAAATTAAGTTAAAAATCAACTTCTAGGTCCTGCTAAGCCACACCCTCATCTGGTTAGGCCATGCCCCCTCCCATTCCTCAGCCGACAGGGATAAAAGAAATAAAGTTAAAAATCAACTTCTTTCAGCTGCAGGGGTGGGAGGGACGGTGATTTTCTCCCTGCAGCTCACACTCAGACAGAACAGTGCTGCTGTCTTAGGGTGAGCTGTTCAAAAGTACATGCCCCCGATCCAGTTAGGCCACGGCCCCTCACACTCCTCAGCCAACAGGGATTGAAAAAATGAAGTTAAAAATCAACTTCTAGGTCCAGCTAAGCCACACCCCTGACCCAGTTAGGCCATGCCACATCCCCCTCCACAGCTAAAAGGGATTGACAAAATGAGCTGTTCAAAAGGACATCCCTGGGTCCGTCCAGGCCCTGCACGAGACGGAGGACATGGAGTCTGAAAGCCGGACTGTCCGGCCTAAAACTGAACCTCTGGCCAACCTAGGGGCAGGCTGCTGTGGAAGTCACAGTTAAGGGAATGGTCCACTATGGAGGTTAGTGTTAAGGCGACGATTGCTGAAAAGGCCACTGTTAAGGGGGAGGGCCCCTGTGGAGGTCACTGTCAAGGGGGTGGTGTGCTGTGAAACTCACTGTTAAAGGTGAAGGCTGCTGTAAAGGTCAAAGTTAAGGGAGTAGGCTGCTGTGGTGGTCCCATTTTAAGGGACGGGGCACTGTCGGGGGTTAGTGTTAAGGGGTGGGGGGCTGTGGAGGTCACTGTTAAGGGGCAGGGTGCTATAGACGTCACTCTTATAGTGGATACTGTCGATATCTTTTAACAACACACACAAACATTAGATGAAATAGATTAAATATACCCGGGCGAAGCCGGGTCCTACAACTAGTTGTATATAATGTGCAAGTGCTGTGAAAAATTACAAGCAAGAGGCACTCTGAAACAGCCTGTATATCACATAAAGGAGGGCCTCATTAACATTGTGTTAAAATTGTTCAGGTAGTGGGACTCTTACATTCATAAAGCCTATGCACTAAGTGAAAGGGCTGCAAAAATGACAAGGAACCAGCACTACAATACACCCTTTATTACACATTAAAGAGGGCATCATACACACCCTTGAAAAATTATGATTAGTGGCCTGCTAGTGACCCTTAAAAACATTTGGAGCAAGGGACTGCTGGTGACCCTCTAAAACATTAGGTGCGAGGGCTTGCTGGTGAGCTGATGCTTTAAAACATTATATGTGAGTGCCTGCTGGTGAGCTGACGCTCTAAAACATTATATGTGAGTGCAAATATCCAGGAGAGAGAGCACTGGGTCACACATCCACAATGCTATGCTTTGATCGATTACTTCTCAGCATTCTATTAATGTGTACAGCCCCCTATACTGCATGCTGTACCAGAGGCATTAGTGTACATTTTGATCAAAAGGCATAAGCCCACTCACCATGCCAAGGTTGCCTCTTTGAGTGGAACCTACTCTGACTAAGGGCCACAGCACAATTCGGTGACAAAGCGGCACTGCCCTGGTAGGCGGTGGGACCCAGGAGTCCAACAGCAACCCTGCTGTCTGACAATGCCACCCATTGCGCTGGGTCCCACATCCCACCAGCGCAGCACCACAAAACAAAGGCCACCACGCAGTACTGCGCCATGTGGACAGTTGTCTAACACAACATGTCCATTACTATCAGGAACTGCAGGTCAATCACCACTATTATGCAGACCTCTGCAAAATTAAAACCACCTGTGCCGAATGGGAGGAGTGCTGACACCAGTAATGAAAAAGTAAGACTAAACATGCAAATATCCAGGTGAGAGAGCACTGGGTTGCACATTCACAATGCTATACTTTGATCTATTGCTTCTCAGCATTCTAGTAATGTGTACAGCCCCCTATACTGCATGCTGTACCAGAGGTATTAGTGTACATTTTGATCAAAAGGCATAAGTGTAGCATCCCCAAGTCAGGAAAGTATGAGGGACTGACCTGGGGGAATGCCAGTGATGGAGAGGCTGGCACGTGGATCCTCTGGGGCACTCTCTGGGTTCTTGAGGGACACAGCCAGGTGTAGTGTGAGGTGCCCTTGGTGTTTGTAGATTAACGTGAAGGTGGCTGTGTGTCCCTGATGTCCGTGACGCCAGTGCCGGTAACGGTGGCACGCCGATTTGATAGGAGGAATAATTGAGGTGCAGTCTTGGATAGTAAACCAGAACTTCACTTTACTGAACAGTAATAAACGGCAAACACTTTCTTGACAGTTCCTCAGAAGACGATTGGTTTCAGCAGGCTTTAAGTTACAGTACATTAATAGCAGGCTTATATTTAACAGGGTGATTCACAGAGGGTTAAAGCAGGACTTCTAAAGTGCAGGCGACTTTACTCTCTTCCTGACTTATCCTGGCTGGCAAATATACTCCAAGGCCCCAATGCCCTATCTCTGGCTTTTATCCTTGGGATTACAATTACTGAGTACCTCCTCTGGTATTTGTAGTACCTCTTGCGTTCTGGAATGGTACAGCTTGGCTCCTGCTGACCTGCCTAGGCCTGAGACATGTGGCCTTCACAGACTCCAGGGTCTGCACTGAACTCTAGCCTGCTTGGCCTAGCTATTTATATCTTGGCTCTTTAGCTCCCCCTGGTGGCCTATAACTAAATAACACCCTTGCAGGCCTGTACATGGAAGCACATTAAAGGTAAATGACATTACAATATATATGCAACCAATCTCCCCACAGATGAGGGGAACGACAGCACCCAAGTGACCCTTCTGTAGTGTCGGGCATCACAACTCCCGTACACTACATAAGCCCACTCACCACGCCAAGGTTGCCTCATTATATGTGAGTGCATGCTGTTCAGCTGATGCTCTAAAACATTATATGCGAGTGACTGCAGGTGAGCTGACGTTCTAAAAATTATCTGCAAGTGCATGCTGTTCAGCTGACGCTATAAAACATTATATGCGAGTGCCTGCAGGTGAGCTGACGCTATAAAACATTATATGCAAGTGCATGCTGTTCAAATGACACTCTAAAACATTATATGTGAGTCCCTGCAGATGAGCTGACGCTCTAAAACATTATATTCGAGTGTATGCTGTTCAGCTGACCCTACAAAAAAAATTTGAGTTAAGGGCCTGCAGTTAAGGTGGCCCTATAAAAGAATTTGAGTTGAGGGCTTGCAGTTGAGCTGACCCTATAAAAAAAAATAGAGTGGAGGGAATATATACAATCTGGATGAGGAGGAGGAGAAGGAGGAGAAATCAAGATTCAACTATATACTCTTTTTTTGTGTTGGAAAAGGTGCATGGGAATACACTGCAGTAGACTGAGTACATTATAAACAATACATTGAAATTGCCTTTATGGTCTTCATTAGCTCTGCTCTCCTCTGTCAGCATTGCCAGTGGACAAGCTGATACGCTGATTATCTTATATAATGCCTCCAGCAGCACTAAATACAAGCTCAGACAAAACGCTGGTGGCAGAGCAGGCCAGCACCTCCAAGGTGTAGAGCGCACGTTCGTGCCATATGTCCAGCTTGGACACCTAGTAGTTGTAAGGCACTGAGAAATCATTTAGGACGCTAACAAGGTCTGCTATGTATTCCTTCACAATCTTCCAAAACTTTCTCTCTTTTTACCACTAGGCTGCCCTTTAGGGTGAGGTTGCTGGCGGGGTGTAATAAAAGTGTCCCATGCCTTGGAGAGTGTTGCCCTGCCTTTGTTGGAACTGCTGTGTGTTCCCCTTGTCTCCCTTCCTCGGATGCCTAAGGAAATACGGACTCTGCCGGTCGCATTGTCAGATGGAAAATTTTGGAGCAATCTCTCAACAAGTACCTTCTGGTATTGCACCGTTTTATTCATCCTCTCCACCACAGGAATGAGAGATGAGAAGTTCCCTTTGTAGCGGGGGTCGGGAAGGGTGAACACCCAGTAATCCGTGTTATCTAAAATGCATATAACGCGAGGGTCGTGAGAAAGGCAGACTAACATGAAGTCAGCCATGTGTGCCAGAGTACCAACAGTCAAGACGTCGATGTCGACATCAAGATGACTCTCCATCTCTACATCCTCCTCCTTCTCTTCTGCCCATCCACGCTGAACAGATGGAATTAAAGTTACATGGGTACTACCCTCAGTAGCAGAGGCAAGTGTCTCTAGCTTCTACTCCTCCTCCTCCTCTTCATGGTCCAATTCGCGCTGAGAAGACGAACTGTGGGTGGTCTGGCTATCCCACTATGTAATGTCCTCCCCCATTTCCTTGTCTGCCACATTCAGAGCGTCCTGCTTAACTGTGAGCAGCGATCGTTTGAGTAGACACAGCAGTGGGATGGTTATGCTGATAATACCGTTATCGCCACTAACCATCTGTGTGGATTCATCAAAGTTTTTGAAAACCTCACAGAGGTCTGACATCAATGCCCACTACTCGCTTCTGAAAAGTGCCAGTTGACTCGAAAGGCGACGGCCATGTTACAGCAGTGCTTCACTTCTTCCAGCTAGCGACTGATGGCTGACTGCTGCTGGAGGTGGAAGTGGAGGAGGAGGCAAAGGAGGAGGAGAAGTGGGGTTTGGAGCAAGTAACATAACTGCTGGCAGAGACCCTGATGGACATAGGGCCCGCAATCCTGGGCGTGGGTAGAACCTGTGCCATCCCAGGGTACGACTCACTCCTGGGCTCCACAACATTCACCCAGTGTGCGGTCAGAGAAATATAGCATCCGGGGCAACCAGCATATGTCCATGTGTCTATGGTGAAGTGGACCTTCCCATTAAGTGCGTTGGTCATGGCACGGTTGATGTTCTGGGACACATGCTGGTGTAAGGCGGCATGGCACACCGTAATAAATAGTTGTGGCTGGGGAATACATACCGAGGGACGGCCGCCGACATCAGGCTGCTGAAGGCCTCAGTGTCCACAAGCCTAAATGGCAACATTTCAAGGGGCAGTCATTTCAAAAGTTGCCCATTTAGTGCTATGGCCTGTGGGTGAGTATTTGTGCTTGCGTTCAAATGCCTATGTTATCGACACTATGACACTCTGCTGGAACAGGGAAGTGGATGTTGTTACTGACGGTTAATGCTTCCCTTCCGAAGCACTGTCAATGGGACTGCAGCAGGTAAATAGATTGCTGCTAGTGTTGAGCGAACAGTTCGAGCATAGTTCGGGTTTGTACCGAATTTTGGGGTGTCCGGGACACGGACCCGAACCAGGACATTTTCAAAAAAGTTTGGGTTCGGGTTCGTTGTTCGGCAATTACTTCCCGCTTTCTGAAGGGCTGCACAGCAGCCAATCAGCTAGCGTTTTACTTCTAGCCCTAAGAGCCCATCACAGCCATGCCTACTAATGGCATGGCTGTGATTAGCCAAGTGCAGCATGTGACCCAGCCTCTATTTAAGCTGGTCACATAGCGCCTCACATCACACTGCTCTGATTAGTGTAGGGAGAGGACGCAGCTTCTGTGAGGGCGAGATTTGGCAGGGAAAAGTCAGCAACAGCACCTAATGAACCGATCGATCTACAGCTGTAAATGATTGAACTTCTGCTAGTTACTTGCTCACTGGTTTTTAGGCTGCACAGAGTGTTTTTCTGTCACTTATTTTCTGGGGTGATCGGCGGCCATTTTGTGACTTGTGGTGCACCAGAACAAGCTGCCACCAAGTCCATCAATCCATCAATACTAGTTTTTTTTTGCTATATCCTACATCAGGGGCTTGGCTTTGCTAATTGTCACCTTGTCACCCCTAGAAACTCAGGATAGCAATTTCTATATTTTATTAAGGGGTTAAATACAATTGCCCAAATACCAATCCCCTAAATCTGGTGTTCCAGCTTTGGCTAGCCAAGAATAATGCTGTCTGCTGTCTGGCAAAGGATAGATTATTTTATGTGGTGAAATTCCGTTGCCAAAATAGCAATACCATAAATCAGTGGTTTCAGCTGTGGCTGGCAAAGTATAATAGTGTCCGCCAAAACATATATTTTGTTCTGGGGTGAAATTCAATTGCCAAAATAGCAATACCCTGAATCTGGTGTCACAGCTGTTGCAGGCCAAGATTCATAGTGTCCGCCAAAACATATGTTTTGTTCTGTGGTGAAATTGAATTGCCAAAATAGCAATAACATAAATTAGTGGTTTCAGCTGTGGCTGGCAAAGTATAATAGTGTCCGCAAAAACATATATTTTGTTGTGGGGTGAAATTTAATTGCGAAAATAGCAATACCCTGAATCTGGTGTCCCAGCTGTTGCAGGCCAAGATTCATAGTGTCCGCCAAAACATATATTTTATTCTGGGGTGAAATTAAATTGCCAAAATAGCAATACCCTGAATCTGGTGTTCCAGCTGTTACAGGCCAAGATTCATAGTGTACGCCAAAACAAAAATTTTGTTCTGGGGTGAAATTCAATTGCCAAAATAGCAATACCCTGAATCTGGTGTACAAGCTGTTGCAGGCCAAGATTCATAGTGTCCGCCAAAACATATATTTTGTTCTAGGGTGAAATTCAATTGCCAAAATAGCAATACCATAAATCAGTGGTTTCAACTCTGGCTGGCAAAGTATAATAGTGTCCGCCAAAACATATATTTTGTTCTGGGGTGAAATTCAATTGCCAAAATAGCAATACCCTGAATCTGGTGTCCCAGCTGTTGCAGGCCAAGATTCATAGTGTACGCAAAAACATATATTTTGTTCTGGGGTGAAATTCAATTACCAAAATAGCAATACCCTGAATCTGGTGTCCAAGCTGTTGCAGGCCAAGATTCATAGTGTCCGCCAAAACATATATTTTGTTCTGGGGTGAAATTCAATTGCCAAAATAGCAATACCATAAATCAGTGGTTTCTGTTGTGGCTGGCAAAGTATAATAGTGTCCTGCAAAGGATATATTTTGTTCTGGGGTGAAATTCAATTGCCAAAATAGCAATACCATAAATCAGTGGTTTCATCTGTGGCTGGCAAAGTATAATAGTGTTCGCAAAAAACATATATTTTATTCTGGGGTGAAATTCAATTGCCAAAATAGCAATACCCTGAATCTGGTGTCCCAGCTCTTGCAGGCCAAGATTCATAGTGTCTGCCAGAACATATATTTTGTTCTGGGGTTAAATTCAATTGCCAAAATAGCATTACCCTGAATCTGGTGTCCCAGCTGTTGCAGGCCAAGATTCATAGTGTCCGCCAAAACATATATTTTGTTCTGGGGTGAAATTCAATTGCCAAAATAGCAATACCCTGAATCTGGTGTCCCAGCTGTTGCAGGCCAAGATTCATAGTGTCCGCCAAAACATATATTTTGTTCTGGGGTGAAATTCAATTGCCAAAATAGCAATACCCTGAATCTGGTGTCCAAGCTGTTGCAGGCCAAGATTCATAGTGTCCACCAAAACATATATTTTGTTCTGGGGTGAAATTCAATTGCCAAAATAGCAATACCATAAATCAGTGGTTTCTAGCTGTGGCTGGCAAAGTATAATAGTGTCCTGCCAAAGCATATATTTTGTTCTGGGGTGAAATTCAATTGCCAAAATAGCAATACCATAAATCAGTGGTTTCATCTGTGGCTGGCAAAGTATAATAGTGTTCGCCAAAACATATATTTTGTTCTGGGGTGAAATTCAATTGCCAAAATAGCAATACCCTGAATCTGGTGTCCCAGCTCTTGCAGGCCAAGATTCATAGTGTCTGCCAGAACATATATTTTGTTCTGGGGTTAAATTCAATTGCCAAAATAGCATTACCCTGAATCTGGTGTCCCAGCTGTTGCAGGCCAATATTCATAGTGTCCGCCAAAACATATATTTTGTTCTGGGGTGAAATTCAATTGCCAAAATAGCAATACCCTGAATCTGGTGTCCCAGCTGTTGCAGGCCAAGATTCATAGTGTCCGCCAAAACATATATTTTGTTCTGGGGAGAAATTCAATTGCCAAAATAGCAATACCATAAATCAGTGGTTTCAGCTGTGGCTGGCAAAGTATAATAGTGTTCACCAAAACATATATTTTGTTTTGGGGTGAAATTCAATTGCCAAAATAGCAATACCCTGAATCTGGTGTCCCAGCTGTTGCAGGCCAAGATTTATAGTGTATGCCAAAACATATATTTTGTTCTGGGGTGAAATTCAATTGCCAAAATAGCAATACCATAAATCAGTGGTTTCAACTGTGGCTGGCAAAGTATAATAGTGTCCGCCAAAACATATATTTTGTTCTGGGGTTAAAATCAATTGCCAAAAGAGCATTACCCTGAATCTGGTGTCCCAGCTGTTGCAGGCCAAGATTCATAGTGTACGCAAAAACATATATTTTGTTCTGGGGTGAAATTAAATTGCCAAAATAGCAATACCCTGAATCTGGTGTCCCAGCTGTTGCAGGCCAAGATTCATAGTGTCCGCCAAAACATATATTTTGTTGTGGGGTGAAATTTAATTGCGAAAATAGCAATACCCTGAATCTGGTGTCCCAGCTGTTGCAGGCCAAGATTTATAGTGTCCGCAAAAACATATATTTTGTTGTGGGGTGAAATTCAAATGACAAAATAGCAATACCCTGAATCTGGTGTTCCAGCTGTTGCAGGCCAAGATTCATAGTATCCGCCAAAACATATATTTTGTTCGAGGATGAAATTCAATTGCCAAAATAGCAATACCATAAATCAGTGGTTTCAACTCTGGATGGCAAAGTATAATAGTATCCGCCAAAACATATATTTTGTTCTGGGGTGAAATTCAATTGCCAAAATAGCAATACCCTGAATCTGGTGTCCCAGCTGTTGCAGTCCAAGATTCATAGTGTCCGCAAAAACATATATTTTATTCTGGGGTGAAATTCAATTGCCAAAATAGCAATACCATAAATCAGTGGTTTCAACTGTGGCTGGCAAAGTATAATAGTGTCCGCCAAAACATATATTTTGTTCTGGGGTGAAATTCAATTGCCAAAATAGCAATACCCTGAATCTGGTGTACCAGCTGTTGCAGGCCAAGATTCATAGTGTACGCAAAAACATATATTTTGTTGTGGGGTGAAATTCAATTGCCAAAATAGCAATACCCTGAATCTGGTGTCCCAGCTGTTGCAGGCCAAGATTCATAGTGTCAGCAAAAACATATATTTTGTTCTGGGGTGAAATTCAATTGCCAAAATAGCAATACCCTGAATCTGGTGTCCCAGCTGTTGCAGTCCAAGATTCATAGTGTCCGCAAAAACATATATTTTATTCTGGGGTGAAATTCAATTGCCAAAATAGCAATACCTTAAATCAGTGGTTTCAACTGTGGCTGGCAAAGTATAATAGTGTCCGCCAAAACATATATTTTGTTCTGGGGTGAAATTCAATTGCCAAAATAGCAATACCCTGAATCTGGTGTCCCAGCTGTTGCAGGCCAAGATTCATAGTGTACGCAAAAACATATATTTTGTTCTGGGATGAAATTCAATTGCCAAAATAGCAATACCATAAATCAGTGGTTTCAACTGTGGCTGGCAAAGTATAATAGTGTCCGCCAAAACATATATTTTGTTCTGGGGTATAATTCAATTGCGAAAATAGCAATACCCTGAATCTGGTGTCCCAGCTGTTGCAGGCCAAGATTCATAGTGTCCGCCAAAACATATATTTTGTTCTGGGGTGAAATTCAGTTGCCAAAATAGCAATACCATAAATCAGTGGTTTCAGCTATGGCTGGCAAGGTATATTAGTGTCCGCCAAAACATATATTTTGTTCTGGGGTGAAATTCAATTGCCAAAATAGCAATACCATAAATCAGTGGTTTCAGCTGTGGCTGGCAAAGTATAATAGTGTCCGCCAAAACATATATTTTGTTCTGGGGTGAAATTCAATTGCCAAAATAGCAATACCCTGAATCTGGTGTCCCAGCTGTTGCAGGCCAAGATTCATAGTGTCCGCAAATACATATATTTTGTTCTGGGATGAAATTCAATTGCCAAAATAGCAATACCCTGAATCTGGTGTCCCAGCTGTTGCAGGCCAAGATGCATAGTGTCCGCAAATACATATATTTTGTTCTGGGATGAAATTCAATTGCCAAAATAGCAATACCATAAATCAGTGGTTTCAACTGTGGCTGGCAAAGTATAATAGTGTCCGCCAAAACATATATTTTGTTCTGGGGTGAAATTCAATTCCCAAAATAGCAATACCCTGAATCTGGTGTCCCAGCTGTTGCGGGCCAAGATTAATAGTGTCCGCAAAAACATATATATTGTTGTGGGGTGAAATTCAATTGCCAAAATAGCAATACCCTGAATCTGGTGTCCCAGCTGTTGCAGGCCAAGATTCATAGTGTCCGCCAAAACATATATTTTGTTCTGGGGTGAAATTCAATTGCCAAAATAGCTATACCATAAATCAGTGGTTTCAGTTGTGGCTGGCAAAGTATAATAGTGTCCTGCAAAGTATATATTTTGTTCTGGGGTGAAATTCAATTGCCAAAATAGCAATACCATAAATCAGTGGTTTCATCTGTGGCTAGCAAAATATAATAGTGTTCGCCAAAACATATATTTTGTTCTGGGGTGAAATTCAATCGCCAAAATAGCAATACCCTAAATCTGGTGTCCCAGCTCTTGCAGGCCAAGATTCATAGTGTCCGCCAAAACATATATTTTGTTCTGGGGTTAAAATCAATTGCCAAAATAGCAATACCCTGAATCTGGTGGTCCAGCTGTTGCAGGCCAAGATTCATAGTGTCCGCCAAAACATATATTTTGTTCTGGGGTGAAATTCAATTGCCAAAATAGCAATACCCTGAATCTGGGGTCCCAGCTGTTGCAGGCCAAGATTTATAGTGTATGCCAAAACATATATTTTGTTCTGGGGAGAAATTCAATTGCCAAAATAGCAATACCATAAATTAGTGGTTTCAGCTGTGGCTGGCAAAGAATAATAGTGTCCGCCAAAACATATATTTTGTTCTGGGGTGAAATCTAATTGACAAAATAGCAATACCCTGAATCTGGGGTCCCAGCTGTTGCAGGCCAAGATTTATAGTGTCTGCCAAAACATATATTTTGTTCTGGGGTGAAATTCAATTGCCAAAATAGCAATACCCTGAATCTGGTGTCCCAGCTGTTGCAGGCCAAGATTCATAGTGTCCGCAAAAACATATATTTTGTTGTGGGGTGAAATGCAATTGCCAAAATAGCAATACACTGAATCTGGGGTCCCAACTGTTGCAGGCCAAGATTCATAGTGTACGCAAAAACATATATTTTTTTCTGGGGTGAAATTCAATTGCCAAAATAGCAATACCCTGAATCTGGTGTCCCAGCTGTTGCAGGCCAAGATTCATAGTGTCCGCCAAAACATATATTTTGTTGTGGGGTGAAATTTAATTGCGAAAATAGCAATACCCTGAATCTGGTGTCTCAGCTGTCAGCTGTTGTTGAAATTCAATTGCCAAAATAGCAATACCCTAAATCTGGTGTCCCAGCTGTTGCAGGCCAAGATTCATAGTGTCCGCCAAAACATATATTTTGTTGTGGGGTGAAATTTAATTGCGAAAATAGCAATACCCTGAATCTGGTGTCTCAGCTGTTGCAGGCCAAGATTCATAGTGTCCGCAAAAACATATATTTTGTTGTGGGGTGAAATTCAAATGACAAAATAGCAATACCAAGAATCTGGTGTTTCAGCAGTTGCAGGCCAAGATTCATAGTGTCCGCCAAAACATATATTTTGTTCTGGGTTGAAATTCAATTGCCAAAATAGCAATACCCTGAATCTGGTGTCCCAGCTTTTTCAGGCCAAGATTCATAGTGTACGCCAAAACATATATTTTGTTCTAGGGTGAAATTCAATTGCCAAAATAGCAATACCATAAATCAGTGGTTTCAACTGTGGCTGGCAAAGTATAATAGTGTCCGCCAAAACATATATTTTGTTCTGGGGTGAAATTCAATTGCCAAAATAGCAATACCCTGAATCTGGTGTCCCAGATGTTGCAGGCCAAGATTCATAGTGTCAGCAAAAACATATATTTTGTTCTGGGGTGAAATTCAATTGCCAAAATAGCAATACCCTGAATCTGGTGTCCCAGCTGTTGCGGGCCAAGATTCATAGTGTCCGCCAAAACATATATTTTGTTCTGGGATGAAATTCAATTGCCAAAATAGCAATACCATGAATCTGGTGTCCCAGCTGTTGCAGGCCAAGATTAATAGTGTCCGCCAAAACATATATTTTGTTCTGGGTTAAAATTCAATTGCCAAAATAGCAATACCATAAATCAGTGGTTTCAGCTGTGGCTGGCAAAATACAATAGTGTCCGCCAAAACATATATTTTGTTCTGTGGTGAAATTCAATTGCCAAAATAGCAATACCCTGAATCTGGTGTCCCAGCTGTTGCAGGCCAAGATTCATAGTGTCCGCAAAAACATATATTTTGTTCTGGGGTGAAATTCAATTGCCAAAATAGCAATACCCTGAATCTGGTGTCCCAGCTGTTGCAGGCCAAGATTCATAGTGTCCGCAAAAACATATATTTTGTTCTGGGGTGAAATTCAATTGCCAAAATAGCAATACCCTGAATCTGGTGTCCCAGCTGTTGCAGGCCAAGATTCATAGTGTCCGCGAAAACATATATTTTGTTCTGGGGTGAAATTCAATTGCCAAAATAGCAATACCCTGAATCTGGTGTCCCAGCTGTTGCAGGCCAAGATTCATAGTGTCCGCAAATACATATATTTTGTTGTGGGGTGAAATTTAATTGCGATAATAGCAATACCCTGAATCTGGTGTCCCAGCTGTTGCAGGCCAAGATTCATAGTGTCCGCCAAAACATATATTTTGTTCTGGGATGAAATTCAATTGCCAAAATAGCAATACCCTGAATCTGGTGTCCCAGTTGTTGCAGGCCAAGATTCATAGTGTCCGCAAAAACATACATTTTGTTCTGGGGTGAAATTCAATTGCCAAAATAGCAATACCCTGAATCTGGTGTCCCAGCTGTTGCAGGCCAAGATTCATAGTGTCCGCAAAAACATATATTTTGTTCTGGGGTGAAATTCAATTGCCAAAATAGCAATACCATAAATCAGTGGTTTCAGCTGTGGCTGGCAAAGTATAATAGTGTCCGCTAAAACATATATTTTGTTCTGGGGTGAAATTCAATTGCCAAAATAGCAATACCCTGAATCTGATGTCCCAGCTGTTGCAGGCCAAGATTCATAGTGTCCGCTAAAACATATATTTTGTTCTGGGATGAAATTCAATTGCCAAAATAGCAATACCCTGAATCTGGTGTCCCAGCTGTTGCAGGCCAAGATTCATAGTGTCCATAAAAACATATATTTTGTTCTGGGGTGAAATTCAATTGCCAAAATAGCAATACCCTGAATCTGGTGTCCCAGCTGTTGCAGGCCAAGATTCATAGTGTCCGCAAAAACATATATTTTGTTCTGGGGTGAAATTCAATTGCCAAAATAGCAATACCATAAATCAGTGGTTTCAGCTGTGGCTGGCAAAGTATCATAGTGTCCGCCAAAACATATATTTTGTTCTGGGGTGAAATTCAATTGCCAAAATAGCAATACCATAAATCTAGTGGTTTCAGCTGTGGCTGGCAAAGTATACATAGTGTCCGCCAAAACATATATTTTGTTCTGGGGTGAAATTCAATTGCCAAAATAGCAATACCCTGAATCTGGTTCCAGCTGTTGCGGCCAAGATCATAGTGTCCCAAAACATATATTTTGTTCTGAGTAAATTCAATTGCCATACTCCTGAATCTGTGTCCCAGCTGTTGCAGGCCAAGATTCATAGTGTCCGCCAAAACATATATTTTGTTCTGGGGTGAAATTCAATTGCCAAAATAGCAAAACCATAAATCAGTGGTTTTAGCTGTGGCTGACAAAGTATAATAGTGTCCACCAAAACATATATTTTGTTCTGGGGTGAAATTCAATTGCCAAAATAGCAATACCCTGAATCTGGTGTCCCAGCTGTTGCAGGCCAAGATTCATAGTGTCCGCCAAAACATATATTTTGTTCTGGGGTGAAATTCAATTGCCTAAATAGCAATACCATAAATCAGTGGTTTCAGCTGTGGCTGGCAAAGTATAATAGTGTCCGCCAAAACATATATTTTGTTCTGGGGTGAAATTCAATTGTCAAAATAGCAATACCATAAATCAGTGGCTTCAGCTGTGGCTGGCAAAGTATAATAGTGTCCGCCAAAACATATATTTTGTTCTGGGGTGAAATTCAATTGCCAAAATAGCAATACCCTGAATCTGGTGTCCCAGCTGTTGCAGGCCAAGATTTATAGTGTCCGCAAATACATATATTTTGTTCTGGGATAAAATTCAATTGCCAAAATAGCAATACCTTGAATCTGGTGTCCCAGTTGTTGCAGGCCAAGATTCATAGTGTCCGCCAAAACATTTATTTTGTTCTGGGGTGAAATTCAATTGCCAAAATAGCAATACCATAAATCAGTGGTTTCAACTGTGGCTGGAAAAGTATAATAGTGTCCACCAAAACATATATTTTGTTCTGGGGTGAAATTCAATTCCCAAAATAGCAATTCCCTGAATCTGGTGTCCCAGCTGTTGCAGTCCAAGATTCATAGTGTCCGCAAAAATATATATTTTGTTCTGTGGTGAAATTCAATTGCCAAAATAGCAATACCCTGAATCTGGTGTCCCAGCTGTTGCAGGCCAAGATTCATAGTGTCCGCCAAAACATATATTTTGTTCTGGGGTGAAATTCAATTGCCAAAATAGCAATACCATAAATCAGTGGTTTCAGCTGTGGCTGGCAAATTGTAATAGTGTCCGACAAAACATATATTTTGTTCTGGGGTGAAATTCAATTGCCAAAATAGCAATACCCTGAATCTGGTGTCCCAGCTGTTGCAGGCCAAGATTCATAGTGTCCGCCAAAACATATATTTTGTTCTGGGGTGAAATTCAATTGCCAAAATAGCAATACTCTGAATCTGGTGTCCCAATTGTTGCAGGCCAAGATTCATAGTGTCCGCCAAAACATATATTTTGTTCTGTGGTGAAATTCAATTGCCACAATAGCAATACCCTGAATCTGGTGTCCCAGCTGTTGCAGGCCAAGATTCATAGTGTCCACAAAAACATATATTTTGTTTTGGAGTTAAATTCAATTGCCAAAATAGCAATACCCTGAATCTGGTGTCCCAGCTGTTGCAGGCCAAGATTCATAGTGTCCGCCAAAACATATATTTTGTTCTGTGGTGAAATTCAATTGCCAAAATAGCAATACCCTGAATCTGGTGTCTCAGCTGTTGCAGGCCAAGATTCATAGTGTCCGCCAAAACATATATTTTGTTCTGGGGTGAAATTCAATTGCCAAAATAGTAATACCATAAATCAGTGGTTTCAGCTGTGGCTGGCAAAGTATAATAGTGTCCGCCAAAACATATATTTTGTTCTGGGGTGAAATTCAATAGCCAAAATAGCAATTCCCTGAATCTGGTGTCTCAGCTGTTGCAGTCAAAGATTCATAGTGTCCGCCAAAACATATATTTTGTTCTGGGGTGAAATTCAATTGCCAAAATAGTAATACCATAAATCAGTGGTTTCAGCTGTGGCTGGCAAAGTATAATAGTGTCCGCCAAAACATATATTTTGTTCTGGGGTGAAATTCAATTGCCAAAATAGCAATACCCTGAATCTGGTGTCCCAGCTGTTGCAGGCCAAGATTCATAGTGTCCGCTAAAACATATATTTTGTTCTGGGGTGAAATTCAATTGCCAAAATAGCAATACCATAAATCAGTGGTTTCAGCTGTGGCTGCCAAAGTATAATAGTGTCCGCAAAAACATATATTTTGTTCTGGGGTGAAATTCAATTGCTAAAATAGCAATACCATAAATCAGTGGTTTGAGCTGTGGCTGGCAAAGTATAATAGTGTCCGCCAAAACATATATTTTGTTCTGGGGTGAAATTCAATTGCCAAAATAGAAATTCCCTGAATCGGGTGTCCCAGCTGTTGCAGGCCAAGATTCATAGTGTCCGCCAAAACATATATTTTGTTCTGGGGTGAAATTCAATTGCCAAAATAGCAATACCATAAATCAGTGGTTTCAGCTGTGGCTGGCAAAGTATATTAGTGTCCGCCAAAACATATATTTTGTTCTGGGGTGAAATTCAATTGCCAAAATAGCAATACCCTGAATCTGGTGTCCCAGCTGTTGCAGGCCAAGATTCATAGTGTCCGCCAAAATATATATTTTTTTCTGGGGTGAAATTCAATTGCCAAAATAGCAATACCCTGAATCTGGTGTCCCAGCTGTTGCAGGCCAAGATTCTGTCACGACCGCTATCCCAGCAGCAGTCGTGTCGCACCAGACGGAAGGGAAGGGGGACCCTTATCTACGGATGGGAAATAGAACGGCCACCCCTGACAAACCCTACGCTGGCTCCTGTCTGCCCTGATACCCTAGACTGGGTGTGAACCCGTGCGGTCGAGCAGGATGCCTAAACCCTGAGTCACTCTAAGAAGACTAGACTGGGGAAAGGCAGATGGGAGCACTAATCACCATCACTCATGTCTAGGAGAACAACAGGGGAAGACAGTAACAAACAAACAAACAATCTCCAGCAGAGATAGACTTATCCAGTCACGAGCAGAGAAGATGATCCCAACAACGACAGTCCACGCCAGACAAGAGCTCCACAGCAATACCGTCAAACGATCTCCTTCAAAGGTCAGAATAGCACTGGAAGTATGGACTATATCTGGCAATGACTGCAAGTGAAACTGAAACTAATATAGTAGCTGGGAGTGGCAGACAGCACTCACCTGAGAAGAATGCCTACAAACTCCCAGTCAGGACAAAAAGGTTCACAAGGCAAAACCCGGATGACATACCCTGAACCACGAAGCAAACTCACATGCTATCGCGAGTAGCAAGTCGCTGCGACCTTCTCTTCGCAGACCTATTTGGATCAGTCACAGTCGTGACAGATTCATAGTGTCCGCAAAAACATATATTTTGTTCTGGGGTGAAATTCAATTCCCAAAATAGCAATACCCTGAATCTGGTGTCCCAGCTGTTGCGGGCCAAGATAAATAGTGTCCGCAAAAACATATATTTTGTTGTGGGGTGAAATTCAATTGCCAAAATAGCAATACCCTGAATCTGGTGTCCCAGCTGTTGCAGGCCAAGATTCATAGTGTCCGCCAAAACATATATTTTGTTCTGGGGTGAAATTCAATTGCCAAAATAGCAATACCATAAATCAGTGGTTTCAGTTGTGGCTGGCAAAGTATAATAGTGTCCTGCAAAGGATATATTTTGTTCTGGGGTGAAATTCAATTGCCAAAATAGCAATACCATAAATCAGTGGTTTCAGCTGTGGCTGGCAAAGTATAATAGTGTCCGCCAAAACATATATTTTGTTCTGGGGTGAAATTCAATTGCCAAAATAGAAATTCCCTGAATCGGGTGTCCCAGCTGTTGCAGGCCAAGATTCATAGTGTCCGCCAAAACATATATTTTGTTCTGGGGTGAAATTCAATTGCCAAAATAGCAATACCATAAATCAGTGGTTTCAGCTGTGGCTGGCAAAGTATATTAGTGTCCGCCAAAACATATATTTTGTTCTGGGGTGAAATTCAATTGCCAAAATAGCAATACCCTGAATCTGGTGTCCCAGCTGTTGCAGGCCAAGATTCATAGTGTCCGCCAAAATATATTTTTTTTTCTGGGGTGAAATTCAATTGCCAAAATAGCAATACCCTGAATCTGGTGTTCGAGCTTTTGCAGGCTAATTGTAAATCTGTCCATAAATGGATACCTTTCATCCAGGGCCTAAATACTAGCCCTAAAAGAGATATTCACCTAAATCAGTGGTTACTGCTGTGCCTGGATCAGGGTAATACGCTACATAAATAAATAGGCAGATAGTGTTAGGTGCCTGTAAAAAAAGGCCTGAATTTGAAATCAATACATTGGGCCAAATATTTTTTTTCTTAATGTGGTGCTTGGTGAACGGTAACAATGAGGAAAACATCTAGTAAGGGACGCGGATGCGGTCGTGGTGGTGTTATTGTATCCTCTTGTGCTGGGAGAGGACGTGGCCATTCTGCCACAGCCTCAAGTCCTAGTGAACCAACTACCTCAGGTTCCAGTACCCGCCAGAATTTACAGCGATATTTGGTGGGGCCCAATGCCGTTCTAAGGATGGTAAGGCCTTTGCAGATACAGGCGCTAGTCAATTGGGTGGCCGACAGTGGATCCAGCATGTTCACAACATTATCTCCCACCCAGTCTTCTGCAGAAAGCGCACAAGTGGCACATGAAAACCAAGCCCATCAGTCTGTCACATCACCCCCATGCATATCAGGGAAACTGTCTGAGCCTCAAGTTATGCAGCAGTCTCTTATGCTGTTTGAAGACTCTGCTGGTAGGGTTTCCCAAGGGAATCCACCTAGCCCTT
The DNA here is from genome assembly GCA_033119425.1 of Bufotes viridis. Taxonomy (NCBI): domain Eukaryota; kingdom Metazoa; phylum Chordata; class Amphibia; order Anura; family Bufonidae; genus Bufotes; species Bufotes viridis. Next base: position 112,337,561 of record CM065593.1, on the reverse strand, counting down.
CCCCAGTGGTGGAAGACATAGAATGCACTGATGCACAACCACTGATGTTTCCTGATAATTAGGACATGGGAATACCACCTCATCGGAGTCCGCACGTCTCTGATGATGACGAAACACAGGTGCCAACTGCTGCGTCTTTCTGCAGTTTGCCGACCGAACAGGAGGTCAGGGAGGAAGACTGTGTGGAAGACGATGCAGGGGACGATGAGGTCCTAGACCCCACATGGACTGACTTTCATAGTTCAGAGGAAGAGGTAGTGGTGAGACCTAGCCAACAGCGTAGCAAAAGAGAGAGCAGGGGGCAAAAGCAGAACAGCCGCCTCCAAGAGAGTTTGCTTGCTACTGGCCACCGCCACCAGGGACCGAGCACCCCAAAGGCAGCTTCAAGGAGTTCCCTGGCATGGAACTTCTTTAAATAATGTGCTGACGACAAGACCCGAGTGGTTTGCACGCTGTGCCATCAGAGCCTGAAGCGAGGCATTAACGTTCTGAACCTAAGCACAGCCTGCATGACCAGGCATCTACATGAACTGCAGTGGAGTAAACGCCTTAAAAGCAAGGAACTCACTCAGGCTCCCCCTGCTCCCTCTTCTGCTGCTGCCTCGGCCTCTTCCTCCACCTCGGGAGGAATGTTGGCACCTGCCGCCCACCAAACAGAGGATGTGCCACCGACAACACCACCTGCGTCACCAAGCATCTCCACCATGTCACACGGCAGCGTTCAGCTCTCCATCTCACAAACCTTCGAGAGAAAGCGTAAATTCCCACTAGCCACCCTCGAGCCCTGGGCCTGAATGCCAGCATTTCTAAACTACTGGTCTTTGAAATGCTGTCATTCAGGCTGGTGGACACAGACAGCCTCAAACAGCTGATGTCCATGGCTGTCCCACAGTATGTTTTTCCCAGCCGCCACTACTTCTCCAAGACAGCCGTGCCTTCCCTGCACAACCAAGTATCCGATAATATCAAGTGTGCACTGCGCAACGCCATCTGTGGCAAGGTCCACCTAACCACAGATACGTGGACCAGTAAGCACGGCCAGGGACGCTATATCTCCCTAACTACACACTGGGTAAATGTAGTGGCGGCTGGGCCGCAGGCGGAGAGTTCCTTGGCCCACGTCCTTCCGCCGCCAAGGATCGCAGGGCATCATTCTTTGCCTCCTGTAGCCTCCTCCTCCTACTCGGCTTCCTCCTCCTCTGCTTCCACCAGCTCATCCAGTCAGCCACACACCTTCACTACCAACTTCAGCACAGCCCGGGGTAAACGTCAGCAGGCTGTTCTGTAACTCATATGTTTGGGGGACAGGCCCCACACCGTGCAGGAGTTGTGGCGGGGTATTGAACAACAGACCGACGAGTGGTTTCTGCTGGTGGGCCTCAAGCCCGGCCGGGTGGTGTGCGATAATGGGCGAAATCTCGTCGCAGCTCTGGGACTAGCCGGTTTGATGCACATCCCTTGCCTGGCGCATGTGCTGAATTTGGTGGTGCAGAAGTTCATTCACAACTACCCCGACATGTCAGAGCTGCTGCATAAAGTGCGGGCCGTCTGTGCGCGCTTCTGGTGTTCACAACCTGCCGCTGCTCGCCTGTCTGCGCTAAAGCGGAACTTCAGCCTTCCCGCTCACCGCCTTATATGCGACGTGCCCACCAGGTGGAACTCCACCTTGCACATGCTGGAGAGACTGTGCGAGCAGCAGCAGGCCATAGTGGAGTTTCTGCTGCAGCACGCACGCGTCAGTCGCACAGCGGAACAGCACCACTTCACCACCAATGATTGGGCCTCCATGCGAGACCTGTGTGTCCTGTTGCATTTTTTCGAGTACTCCACCAACATGGCCAGTGGCGATGACACCGTTATCAGCGTTACAATACCACTTCTCTGTCTCCTTGAGAAAACGCTTAGGGCGATGATGGAAGAGGAGGTGGCCCAGGAGGAGGAGGAGGAGTAGGATGAGGGGTCATTTTTAGCACTTTCAGGCCAGTCTGTTAGAAGTGGCTCAGAGGGAGGTTTTTTGCAACAGCAGAGGCCAGGTACAAATGTGGCCAGCCAGGGCCCACTACTGGAGGACGAGGAGGATGAGGAGGATGTGGAGGAGGATGAGTATGAAGCAGGTTCACAGCGTGGTGGCACCCGACACAGCTCAGGCCCATCACTGGTGAGTGGCTGGGGGGATATGGAGGACGATGACGATACGCCTCCCACAGAGGACAGCTTGTCCTTACCTCTGGGGAGCCTGGCACACATGAGCGACTACATGCTGCAGTGCCTGCGCAACAACAGCAGAGTTGCCGACATTTTAAAGTGTGCGGACTACTGGGTTGCCACCCTGCTGGATCCCCGGTACAAAGACAATGTTCCCTTCTTACTTCCTGCACTGGAGCGTGATAGGAAGATGCGCGCGTACAAGCGCACGCTGGTAGAAGCGCTCCTGAGAGCATTCCCAAATGTCACAGGGAAACAGGTGGAAGCCCAAGGCGAAGGCAGAGGAGGAGCAAGAGGTCGCCAACGCAGCTGTGTTATGGCCAGCTCCTCTGAGGGCAGGGTTAAAATGGCAGAAATGTGGAAAAGTTTTGTCTCCACGCCACAGCTAACTGCACCACCACCTGATACGGAACGTGTTAGCAGGAGGCAGCATTTCACTAACATGGTTGAACAGTACGTCTGCACACCCCTCCACGTACTGACTGATGGTTGGCCCCATTCAACTTCTGGGTCTCCAAATTGTCCACGTGGCCAGAGGTAGCATTTTATGCCTTGGAGGTGCTGGCCTGCCCGGCGGCCAGCGTTTTGTCTGAACGTATATTCAGCACGGCAGGGGGCGTCATTACTGACAAACGCAGCCGCCTGTCCACAGCCAACGTGGACAAGCTGACGTTCATAAAAATGAACCAGGCATGGATCCCACAGAAACTGTCGCTCCCTTGTGCAGAATAGACATTTATAACTGCCTCCCCCTCAACCATGTATTCTTGTACTCCGGGGCACTTCTTTATTGAATCCTCATTTTTTTTACTTTACCATGATCTTGCGGTGCAACCCAAAGTTGAATGAACCTCTCCTCTGTCTGGGTGGTGGGGCCGAAATAACTGAAATTGGCCTTCTCCGGTGGTGGGTGATATGACTCATGATTCCTTGCTGTAGGACCTCTCTCCTCTGTCTGGGTGCTGGGTCCGAAATAACTGAAAGTGGCCTTCTCTAGTGGTGGGTGATATGACGCATGATTCCTTGCTGTGTGACCTCTCTCCTCTGTCTGGGTGCTGGGGCCGAAATAACTGAAAGTGGCCTTCTCCGGTGGTGGGTGATATGACGCATGATTCCTTGCTGTGGGACCTCTCTTCAATTGATATTGGTTAAATTTTCTTTATTTTATTTTATTTGAATTAATTTCCCTATCCACGTTTGTTTGCAGGGGATTTACCTACATTTTGCTGCCTTTGGCAGCCCTCTAACCCATTCCTGGACTATTTTTCAGCCTTTTTAGTGCCTAAAAGTTCGGGTCCCCATTGACTTCAATGGGTTTCGGGTTCGGGATAAAGTTCAGCTCGATTTCGGATCCCAAACCCGAACAGTTCGGCCGAACATCCCGAACCCGAACTTCCAGATGTTCGCTCAACTCTAATTGCTGCTCTAAAGCACACACACACAGAGTAGTCCTTAAAAGTCCTTTCTCTGAATAACAACTGTGAAAATCGCTCCCTGCACTGTCTTTCCCTTCCTACGCTCTGCTGTCCCTTCCCTGTGTACGTCCCTGCGATATATAGCACCTGATGACGCATTTCGGCCAGCCAATCACTGTAATGCCAGCAGCCAACATGGCTACTGGCATAAAAGTGAGGGCAGTACTTACCTGCACCTTTATTTGGTGCTTATAACCCGCGAAATGTGTGGGGCGGAGACTCGAGCATTTCGCTCATGCACATGCGGTACTCTGTCGAGTACTGCCATGTGCCGAGCATAGCGATGCTTGAGCCGAACAGATATTTGGCCGAGCATGCTTGCTCATCACTACTAATGAAGCTTTCATCTGATGAATAAGTGCTTGCTTGTCCACTGGGTGATTGGGGACACCATGACACAGTGAAATTATCAGGAAGGTTTGTACTAATATTTGTTCCTGATAAGCAGCCTGCATAAAGAGGCTTTTAGTCTGGCGCTGCTTCTGTGCTGTGCGACAATTGCTATTACTTGTGTACTACACTTGGCCAAGTATTCACTATGCCCTCCATTGCTGATACCAGTTCACTAACCGTGGCTGAATACTGACCATATTTGTCCATCCCTGTTCCTGCTCTGACATTGTACTTTTTCCTTTAGTACTTATAAAGTGGGTTTATTTAGATGCATCAATCTTCTTCACAGTATGAGTATGAGGGATCGCTATGGCACATTTAGATGGCCAGATTACCAGGAACGAGCATTCGCAGCAACAGTCATTCCCAATAATCTGTTCATTGGTACATGTAAATCCACCTTTACTCCAGTCCTGACCCCAGACCACTACAGGTGAGGTAAACTATATGCCCTTGACGACACTGCCTGATGTGCTACGGAACATGAAGGTGATATAAATAAAAGCAGTGGATCAATAAATTAAAAATACAGAGAGCTTTAGTAGCCAGTTTACAGAGATAGCAGTTAAATAGAAAATACCTCTAGAGATTAAATGAGGTTTGAAAACTTTAGTTCCTTCAGTTAAAGATGTCAAGTAGAAGCAAAAAAGTAATTTCCACTGGATTATGATCCCCCCCTTCTATAAGTGCCCATGAAGTTGCTGCTGATTTCATTTAATTTCTCTCTGCAGTACTGCTTGAGGGTACAGCCTCATGATCAAGTTTGTGCATGCAGTTTTGGAAGTCAAAATCAGGAATGGAACATAAGTATACAGCACAGATACTCCTGGGTTTTGGCTTCCAAAACTGCATACAGAAACCTGACCGCGTGGTTACCACCTAACACGTTACACTGTCATTTTTTGCTGGACAGTGAGGCTTTAAAGAGATTTTTCTCAAGTGTTTTGAGCAAAGCAACCTCCTCATTTTCCAGACATGATAACATTACAAGTGAAGAGGTCAAAAGCACAAATTTTCCAAGGATAAGATATTTCACTATGAACTGAATATTAGCTATATTGAGATTCTAATTATTTAATAATGTTATTCACTCTTTTATGCATTTTCTCCATGTGTTCTAGAACAAAGGATCAGGGTGTCAATTACTCAGTGGTGATAATTTTGTACTTGAGGAAATAAAAAAAAATAAAAAATAGTTGAGAATTAATAATTCATTTTACAGTTTCCTATACAGTTTAAATACCAATTACATTTTCATTTTCAGTTACCTTATTTTTGGAACAAATTTTCATAATGAATAAAAATGGTCTTACTAGAGTCATTTAACGTAAGGCCTCATGCACACAAATGTATTTTGTTTCCGTGCCGTTCCATTTTTTTTGCGGATAGGATGCGGATCCATTCATTTCAATGGGTCTTCAAAAAATGCTGACAGCACACCATGTACTATCTGCATCTGTATGTCTGTTCCGTAGCCCCGCAAAAAAAACAGAGCATGTCCTATTCTTGTCTGTTTTGCGGACAAGGATAGGCATTATTACAATGGATCCACAAAAAAAACGGATGCCATACGGAACGCCTTCCGTTTTATTTGCGGACTGCAAAACACATACGGTCATGTGTATGTAGCCTAAAGCCTCATGCACACGACCGTATGTGTTTTGCGGTCCGCAAACCGCAGATCCGCAAAACACGGAAGCCTCTCCGCGTTCAGTTCCGAAAATACGTGGCCCATTGTAGAAATGCCTATTCTTGTCTGCAAAACGGATAAGAATAGGACATGCTCTATTTTTTTTGCGGGGCCACGGAATGGAGCAACGGATGCGGACAGCACACAGAGTGCTGTCCGCATCTTTTGCGACCCCATTGAAGTGAATGGGTCCGCCCACGAGCCGCAAAATATGCGGCTCGGACGCAGACCAAAACAAAGGCAGTGTGCATGAGGCCTAAGAATTAGGTTTTTCACACCATATGCATTAACAACTGCTGCTGACTTCAATTTGTAAATGGTAACAATTTTCCAATGTGCCAGTTGTAGGGCAGTTGTAATCCCATTCAGAAAGCAGATGTAAGTTATAATATTATTGATTTTCAACAAGACATTTTCTTTTTTCAGGATATTTTATAACAATCCAGAAATTATTATAATGGCACACAGTGCAAGGATCTGTTATCTGTGCAATTTCTTTATTAGGACTTTAAGTGTACTGTTGTAGTTCCGCTAACTGCCATCAGAGGGCAATATAGTATCCAAAGCTGGAGCTGGATTTTACCTTCAATCTTTACAGACGTATAACAGTATGGCATCCTTCTTCTTCCTCTCCTTAAGGGTATGTTCAGAAGGAGATTTGTAGTTGCAGGTTCCAGTGCGGATTGGGTGCCAAAAACCATACCAAATTTGCACTGAAACTGACAACAATGGGAGGCTGCATCACAGTTTATGCAGCCAAAGATATTTGCCACATGGTTTCCCAGCCAGTGCCAAGAATATACAGGTCAATTGAGAGCGCAGACCTCTCGCAAAGCCGCAGTAGGAGCCTGCTCACAGTTTAGAGCCATTCAAAAAATTACTTGACCTATTGAAAACAGAATAAATTTTATGTAAAAACATACATATATTATTTGTAATATAGCTCTATAGTAATGAAATCTAAATATACATGAAATATAACCATTCCTATGTTTATATTATAAAAGACAGTATCAGTTAATGTATTACACCCCACATTTAGAAAAATATAAGGGATGAGAGTAGTGATTGATTCCATGCCTGTATGGTTTGTTCCTCGTTTATTCCTCGTTTATTCCTCACTCTACAAGTTATTGCTTTACACCTATTGTCTGAAGCTGCACCACTCTGTCTGCTGCATGCACCCTCCACATAATCCTGTTAATCCTGACAGCTCTCGCTGCTCTCTTTCAGCTGCTTTCTTATGGATTTTATCAATTTCAATGCAAATTGTGAAATCCAAGGCTTAAAGGGGTTGGCTAATTTCATACATTGGTGGCATATCGCTAGGATATGCCATCAATGTCTAATAGATGTCGGCTTCAGCTCTGTGACCCGCACCAATCTCTGAATGGAGCCTGCAAAGAAAAGGACAGCAGATCTTGCATGTGTCATGCTGAGCTATTTTCAGAAATCCCATAGAAATGAATGGGAAGTGCACAATGCAAGCATGACCAACATTCCATTCACTTTTTTGGGGCTGACGGAAATAATTAAGCTAGTACTTGACTATGTTTTACAGCCCCATAGAAATTAATGGAGGGTGGCCGCGCAAGCGTAGTCCGCTATCCTTTACTCTAAGGGCTTAATTCTAGAGATACGTGCAGGTCCTAGAGATGGGACCCCTACCTATAAGACATTGTTGGCCTGATTTTGATGCCATGGACCATGGCTGCAGCATATACTTATACACTTATATAACTCTCAGAAAAGGTTTCACCAGCTTATCACCAGCTATCATGCCTTCTTATATTGTTTTGTGCTCACTGCTTTTTTTCACAAGTCACAACCTTTATCTCTAGTTTGCTCCTTTTGGAAGTGGTGGTGTGATTTTTTTTATAAGATTGCTTGTGTTATACTGTATATAGCTATGTCACTGCTGCAGACACTAAATACAGACTGGAAATGAGGATTGCAGTGGCAGTGCTGGAAACGGTGGAAGTTAAGTGATGAGTGTGCAATCTTTTATTACTTTAACACATTCGTGAGGGATGATTGCTGCATGTAAATACAGCTCTCACCTCTGATCATGATAGGGCAATTATCAGGAATGAATGGTTCATTCCCGATAATTACCTGCAGAGTCAGTCTACGTGTTGCTTCTCAATGGCTTTTGTTTCAAGATAATGCGATGAGATAATGAAATTTGAGTTAAGGGTTTAAGTCTTACCCCTACTACATCTGTACATGAACCTTTAGTCATAGATGCACAGATAATTGTGCCAATAAATAATGAACATCATCCTTATAACATGTGCATATAGTAACAATAAAATGTATTTCTAATAATGACATCCCAATATTTTATATCTGTTGAAATTCTGTATATGCATCTCATTAGATGATGGAAAGAATATTGTCTGGCAGGAACATTTATAAATGACCAAAATACTTAACTTACTGTAAAACTGTAATAGATTTTTATTTTTATTTTTAAATCATAAAATGTTTGTGCTGTTCTGAAATAATAATCTGACTTAACCACCAAATATAATCTTATCAAACTAAATCAGTTATTAGCACTTAACACAGGCATGCAAATTTTATTATATCATGTCTTCTAACCGAATAAGCCATGCGTCTTTTTTTATTCTTAGATAGATTTTTGATTTATAAGGAAGGATGTCTGGATTTAGAATTAACAACTTAATGGGTCCTAAATTGTAATTCCATCTCAGAAATATTTCCATATTTGCCATTGCAACAAACAATAGTCTATATCTCATTTTGCTTCTTGTTTGATAATAAAGTAGTTGTTTTCTGTTTGTTTTTTGCTATGAGTCCAATGTACAATAAAATTGCTTCAAAATAAAAAATGTCTTTAGTATGAGATAACTGATGCTGATTTATGAAACTGATCTTAAAGTACAGTAGATATTAGTAACTAGACTGACTGATATATTGGTCAGAATGTCAAGGTTAATAATATAATGAACTGCCTACAATGCTCAGCTACATGTCTAGTACAGTTATTGAATATGCAAATAGAGCAAAATAGCATAGATCCCAGAGGGTGAGAGCTCCTAAACACCACTAATCTATGCAGACAGGACACAACAATAGTGGCACCTAAAGGATAACACCAATATACCTAATATAATAAACTGTACATACCACAGGACATGATAGAGGAGGACCCAATACAGCGCAGGTCTGCAGCAAAATCCTTGATGCGCGTTTAGTAATGCTTCATCAGGAGGCCGCAGTAATTAGCCAGAACTGAGAGTCTTTTAAACCCCACAAAACACCGCCCTGCATTATGCATAAGCATAATGTAGGGCGGTGTTTTGCTGCTGACCTGTGCTGCATTGGGTCCTCCTCCATCATGTCCTGTGGTATGTACAGTTTATTATATTAGAGATATTGATGTTATCCTTTAGGTGCCACTATTGTTGTGGCCTGTCTGCATAGATTAGTGGTGTTTAGGAGCTCTCACCCTCTGGGATCTATGCTATTTTGCTCTATTTGCATATTCGTCTAGCGTCTAGAAGAAGCGCACTCCTTTTACACACTCGTCAGCTGATTGCAAATAGATGTCTATAGAATCTGTTTTATTAAGCGCTTATACAAGTAGAGCCCCCCGACAGAGTGGAGAGGGTTTTAGCAGTAAGTTTGTGTTGACGTCACTGATTAATTTTCCCCATTCTCTGATCTGTCAGAACAATTAACCAGAAAAATCTGATCCTGTCTGTGGAGCATACGCCTTCACTCGGTCAGCATTTGCTCAAAAATCCATCAGTATTGCTAAAGGCAAAACAATCAGGAGTAAATAAAAAAAATAGATACCATATGAATGGAATATTTACATGTCTTTTGTGTTTTCTACCCACTCCTGCTTTTAGCTACCAAATCATAAGACAATTTTGATGGGACCATACAGGCCTTAAAGCTGATACACAGACAGAATCCGTTGTGCGTCTCATTTTTAGCATAGTAGTGAGGTGGAAGCAGCATGAGGAGACAACAGAGTGGCCCAATTACAGGGTCTGCAGATGGAAGCAGTATAAGGAGGCCACCGAGTGACACAATGCCAGAGACTGTCGGTGGTGGCAGCAGCAGCATTAGGAGAAGGCCACTGAGTGGCACAATGACAAAGTCAACATGAAGAGAACCTAGAGCGGCACAATGACAGAGTCTGGAGGTGGCAGCAGCAAGAAGAGACCGCAGAGTGGCACAATGTAAGAGTCTGGAGGTTGCAGCAGCATGAGAAGACTACAGAGTGGCACAATGTAAGAGTCTGGGGGTGGCAGCAGCATGGGGAGACCACAGAGCAGCACAATGACGGAGTCTGGAGGTGGCGGCAGCATGAGTAGGTCACAGAATGGCACAATGACCAAGTCTGGAGGTAGCAGCAGCATGAGGAGACCACAGAGCGGCACAATGATAGAGTCTGGAGTTGGCGGCAGCATGAGTAAGTCACAGAGTGGCACAATGACCGAGTCAGGAGGTGGCAGCAGCATCAGGAGGAGGCCACAGAGAGGCACATCGACAGAGTGTAGAGGTGGCAGCAGCATGAGTAGGCCACAGAGAGTCACAATGACGGAGTCTGGAGGTGGCAGCCGCATGAGGAGACCACAGAGCGGCAAAATGACAGAGTCTGGAGGTGGTGGCAGCATGAGTAGGCCACAGAGTGGCACATTGACAGAGTCTGGAGTTGGCAGCAGCATGAGGAAGCCACAGAATGGCACACTCACAGAGTGTGGTGGTGGCAGCAGCATAAGGAAGCCACAGAATGGCACAATGACAGACTGTCGATCGGCCAAGATACTTCTGGGGGAACCTGCTGGGCATGAATAGGCCTCTAGTAGCTACAGACAACAAGAAAGCAAAGCGTCAAGATAGCTTTGAGCCCGGAAGAGTCGTGAAGTTCATCAAGATATGTAACTAAAGATTTTACCGTAATTAACCGCAGCACTGACCACAGAATAAAATTTGTTTTTCGACCGAAATACTTCAATAAAGTTTCTTCCGCATATAACTGAAGCGCTGACTGCAGAATAAATTTTGCTTTTCGACCAAGATACTTCAATAAAGTTTCTACCGCATATAACCACATCGCTAACCACTGAATTAATTTAGATTTTCGACCTACATACTTTTCAAATTCTTTTTCCGCCAAAATAAGTCCCAAAAGATTTTACCGCATATAACTGCAGAGCTGAACGCTGAATACAATTTCTCTTTCGACCTAAATAAGTCCTAAAAGATTTTATCGCATATAACTGCAGCGCTGAACGCTGAATGAATTTTTTTTTTCCACCAAAATACTTCAATAAAGATTTTACAACATATAACGGAGCACGGAGATGGAGAGCGTCTTCGGATTCCCCCCACGCTATACGGACGTTTCAGAAATAAACCGCTGCTCCCAACAGCAGCTCCTGGGAAGGACATGGAGCCTTCCGGTCATCTGGCATCTATTCGCTCCGCTGAAAGGTTATTTTGAAAGTGTGTAGAAGCTACATGGGGCCCCCCGCGCTGCAGATTTATCATGGAGATTTTACCACATCTAACTGCAGCTCTGAACGCTGAAAGAAATTTTATTTTCCAGCAAAATAATTCACAAAAGTTTTTACCACATATAAGTGCAGCGCTTAATGCTGAATACAATTTTTTTCCACCGAAATAAGTCCCAAAAGATTTTACCGCATATAACTGCAGCGCTGAACGCCGAATATAATTTCATTTTCCACCGAAAAAGGCACAAAAGATTTTACCGCATATAAATGCAACGCTTTCTTTTTCAGCCGAAATAAAGCACTAATATTTTTCTGAATATTACTACAGCGCTGAACACAGAATAAAATTTGTTTTTCGACTGAAATATGTCACAAAAGGTTTTACCACATATAATTGGAACAGTGAACGCCGAGTATATTTTTCTTTTTTCACGTATATACGCCACTAAAGGTTCTTCTAGCACTCAATTTTCCCCAAAAGAACATGTTTAAAATAAAAAATTCACCACAACTTAATTCGGTCCATACCGCAAAAAGGACTTTCCCACACATAACTGCAACGCTGAATATATTTTTATTTTTCTACCGATATACATAGAATGTGTCGGCAGATAAGAACCATTTGGCCCATCTAGTCTGCCCAATATGCTGAATACTATGAATAGCCCCAAGCCCTATCTTATATGAAGGATGACTTTATGCCTATCCCATGCATGCTTAAACTCCTTCACTGTATTTGCAGCTACCACTTCTGCAGGAAGGCTATTCCATGCGTCCACTACTCTCTCAGTAAAGTAATTCTTCCTGATATTACTTTTAAACCTTTGCCCCTCTAATTTAAAACTATGTCCTCTTGTAGCAGTTTTTCTTCTTTTAAATATTCTCCCCTCTTTTACCGTGATGATTCCCTTTATGTATTTAAAAGTTTCTATCATATCCCATCTGTCTCTTCTTACTTCCAAGCTATACATGTTAAGGTCCTTTAACCTTTCCTGGTAAGTTTTGTCCAGCAATCCATGTACTAGTTTAGTAGCTCTTCTCTGAACTCTCTCCAAAGTTTCAATATCCTTCTGCAGATATGGTCTCCAGTACTGCACACAATACTCCAAATGAGGTCTCACTAGTGCTCTGTAGAGCGGCACGAGCACCTCCCTCTTTCTACTGTTAATACCTCTCCCTATACTCCCAAGCATTCTGCTGGCATTACCTGCTGCTCTATGACATTGTCTGCCCACCTTTAGGTCGTCTGATATAATGACCCCTAAATCCCTTTCCTCAGATACTGAGGTTAGTACTGTATCACTGATTTTATATTGTGCTCTTGGGTTTTTATGCCCCAGGTGCATTATCTTGCACTTATCGACAATAAATTTTAGTTGCCAGATTTTTGACCATTCCTCTAGTTTTCCTAAATCCTTTTCCATTTGTTGTATCCCTGCAGGAACATCAACCCTGTTACAAATCTTTGTGTCATCAGCAAAAAGACACACCTTACCATTGAGGCCTTCTGCAATTTCGCTGATAAAGATATTAAACAATATGGGTCCCAGAACAGATCCCTGAGGTACCCCACTGGTAACAATACCATGGTCTGAAAATACTCCATTGACTACAACCCTCTGTTTTCTGTCCTTCAGCCACTGCCTAATCCATTCAATAATATGTGAGCTCAAGCTCAAAGACTGCAGTTTATTGATAAGCCTTCTATGTGGGACAGTATCAAAAGCCTTACTAAAGTCCAGATAAGCGATGTCTACTGCACCTCCGCCATCAATTATTTTAGTCACCCAATCAAAAAAGTCAATAAGATTAGTTTGACATGATCTCCCTGAAGTAAACCCATGCTGTTTTTTATCAACCCATGGATTTTTAGATGTTCCACAATTCTCTCCTTGAGTATGGTTTCCATTAATTTCCCCACTATTGATATCAGGCTTACTGGCCTATAGTTGCCCGATTCTTCTCTACTACCTTTCTAAAGGCTAAACCTTTACCACATATAACTAAAGACTTTACCACATATAACTGCAACAGTCAACGCTGAATATATTTAAATTTTTCTACTGATATACGTAAATAAAGGTTTTTCAAGATATAAGTGCAGCAACGAATGGTGAATGTATATTTCTTTTTCTGCTGATATACGTCACTAAAGGTTTTTCAAGATTTAAGTACAGCAGCGAATGACGAATTAATATTTCTTTTTCTACTGATATACCTCGGTAAAGGTTTTTCAAGATATAAGTGCAGCAGCGAATGGCAATTGTAAGGGATCAGTTAGCGGGGTGTCGTCTCCTGGGTACACAGGCACCGTTCAGCAGGCACACCATAGACATTGCAGTCCAAGCAGCAGGGAAGTCGTTTAACTGGCCTCAGTCAGTTTTATTGATAGGTGAGGTACAGACCACAAAAAGAAATATATAACAAACAAAATTCTAAGCCTGTCCGGCTCTAACTATACATCAGGAAACCTAACTGCACAAGTGCCGACCTAATACCGGGCACCAAACAAAATAACAAGGTGCATACCTCTAGGAGTGCTCTCTCAGGCTCTAAGCAAGTAACCTGTTCCCAGGTGGAGCAAGCTGTGTCTGTATTCTCAGCCTTATATCAGACTAGCACTCCTCAGGAGTGATTACCTGACAGCCCAAAACCCGGACTGTCCGGATGGAGTGGGGGCCCACCCTTCTCTCCCCACTCCAGCAACACAGGCCCTAAAACCAGGTTTTTATACAAACCCGAATTGCACAGATCGTCTGCATAGACCGCTGAACATTTCCCTGGTTGCTTTTTAAGAGGAATCTTGGACACACATAGACCCAGCCCACCACTTCTCCAGACACTCTGTCACATATCCTCCCCCCCTGTTTCAGACCTGGGGCTGGAACACAACTGGACATCAGACAATGTACACCCGACAAGGCATCTGCACTTCCCATTTGGGTCCCTGGCCTGTGTTTTACGGTAAATTGGTACTCTTGTAGGGCTAAGCACCATCTTGTTACCCTCCTATTTTTTTCCTTATTCTCAAACATCCATTTTAAGGGAGCATGGTCTGTGACCAATTCAAAGTGACGGCCCAGCAAATAGTAGCAGACCGCTTCAAGGGCCCATTTAATAGCGAGGCACTCTTTTTCCACAATTGCATATTTTCTCTCATGGTCATTAAGTTTCCTGCTCAGATACAGTACGGGGTGTTCTTCTCCATCCCGTACCTGTGACAGCACCGACCTGAGACGCATCCGTCTGTAGGACAAATCCTTTCTTAAAGTCTGGAGTTATCAGTACCGGCTGAGCGCACAGGAGGGTTTTTAGAGTCTGAAATGATTTCTCAGCCTCTTGTGACCACTTGACCATGACTGAGTCTTTACCTTTTGTCTAGTGTTGAGCGAACAGTTCGAGCATAGTTCGGGTCCGTACCGAATTTTGGGGTGTTCGTGACACGGACCCGAACCCGAACTTTTTCGTAAAAGTTCGGGTTCGGGTTCGTCGTTCGGCATGTATTTTGGCGCATTTTGAAAGGCTGCAAAGCAGCCAATCAACATGCATCATACTACTTGCCCTAAGATGCCATCGCAGCCATGCCTACTATTGGCAAGGCTGTGATTGGCCAAGTGCAGCATGTGACTCAGCCTCTTTATAAGCTTGTGCGCACGTCGGGACGTGCTCACTCCCGATGTGAATAGAACAGGGATAGACGCAGCTGATGCTAGGGCGAGAATAGGCAGGGATAATTGAATAACTGGAAGCAAATTTCTCTCCTCCACCTGTGATTCATCTGAACAACTGCAGCTGAGCTGCTTTTTTGATAGGGATTGGCTATTTTTAGAGTGGCCAGAGTGATTTTTCCATCCACATGCACCTGGGCTGACCGCCGGCCGCCATTTTGCGACTTGTAGTGCTGCAGCAGAAGCTGCCACAGTGTGCATTCCAAAGCTCCAAACAAGTCAGACATCTACACCTGGGATTCAGACCAATAGCGATTTAGCAGCACAGTCCAAGGCAATTTTTTTAAAGGTTGTGCAGACCATTTTGTGGCACATGTTACTGGGCTGATAGGCGGCGGCCATCTTGGGACTAGTGCTGCAGCACAATCTCTCCCAACGTCCATTAATCACTTGTAATAGTGGTCTGTGCCATAGAAATCCTACATCAGGGACTTGGGTGTGCTTGTGTCACCCCTACTAATACCAGTCCACCTGTAATCCATACAGTGAAAAGCCATAAAGTATTCCAGTGAGGGAATTTTTTTTATTTAAAAAAGGCCAAGTTAGTTTATCTGGCGTTCAATATACTAGATACAGTTAGGCCTGCGTTTCATACATCTGGAATTAGCAAACTAATGTGCTGGGGTTGGGAAAACATATATGTACC